>CALNVZ010001857.1:670379-695709 GCA_940671915.1 Paracentrotus lividus | reverse complement strand
GCAATTTATAAATTAATTTGGTAAGACAGAATTTGTTTCGCGTTGGTGATTATAGTATTAATCCATGTGAAAAAATAACGATATCTATGATCTGAAAAATTAGGAATTCAAAAAGAGTACTCACACATATCACATGAAGGAGATCGCCATTATCATCAAAATCTTCAGTTTTACGTGGTATATCGGATCTGCTTCCTTACAGTTTGCTCATTAAATAGAATTCACATATAATACAGATAATACAAATAATAGATGATGTCCTTTTCGCAATGCGCATGTTATTCACTCGATGCTATTCACCTTGTATTCACTGCTGTTGCTTAGCCGGGCATTCACCAGTAATCTATTAAGAATAGACCAGATTCTTGGCTTCTATAGTAACGAGGTATTCAATTAGCCTGTAATTAAAGAATGGAGAACAATAGTTTGAACCTACTCGTGAATTGCATTCTTGTCGTGATTGATGTTATGTATCGTAAGCTTTAAGATTGTCAAGTCAAAACAACCTTTGTTTGAGAATAATGTACACTTGATTATGTTTGGAAACATGCCGCTCTAAATTTACAATGGAGATAATAATTGACATTGCATTTGTGTGTGTATTTCAAAAGATAGTCAGTCATTTCAATTGTAAGCGACATTGCAGCTATGTGTATCAAATCCTAGTCGGTCATTCTAATGGGTAAACTGAGGCTACCTATCTAATTTTATTGAGCTCGTCCGTCGCATCGACGGACTAACATCAAGTGTGACGGACTAGCTTTAAAGCTCGTCCGTCAAGTTGAGAGATTTGGATTCAGTTGTAAGCTAGTCCGTCTCGACGGATTAACATGACGCACTAGCTTTAAAACTAGTCCGTCTTGACTGACTAGCTTTGAAGCTTGTCCGTCCACTGACGGACGAGGTTAGGTTTTCAGTGTAGAAATGTGTCTGGGAAGTTGAAGAATCACATAATTTTTTTTTTTCAATTTATTTTCCCCTTCCACAAGGTTCCTTTATTTCATAACAGCAAATAACAATTCAAAATTACATTGCCAATAAATAAAAAGCAATATAATTGTGAAAGAAAACATCTGAGTACATTTTTAAATACACGTGAAGAGCTCGACTCCAAAATTGACGCCAAATCCACCTGTGACGAAAATAGAGTTAGTGATACCTGAACATGTTTTAAACTGGTATCTGTTTATGAACAAAAGTTGAAACCTATACCGAGTGAGTCAGAAAAAACTTTACACCTAGAAAAATTTCAATAAAAACAAAACCAATTTATAAACACCAAATTCGTATCCATATTCTGAAAGAGTAACTCCTCCCGCATCTTTTGTACCAATTTCGTGTGTTATATCTGTACGCTTGGATGAACACAACGCATTGTTTGCGAACGGTTCTAGGACATCTCCCCCGGAGGACAACTCCCCCGGGGACAACTCCCGGAGGACAGCTCCCCCGGAGGACAACTCCCCCGCAGGACATCTCCCCCGGAGGACAGGTCCCCCCAAGGACGAGTCCCCCAGAGGACAGCTCCCCCGGGGACAACTCCCACGGAGGACAACTTCCCCCAGGACAACTCCCCTGGAAGACAACTCCCCCGCAGGACATCTCCCCCGGAGGATAGGTCCCCCAAGGGCAACTCCCCCGGATGACATCTTCCCTCACTTGAAATGCTTTATATATTGACTTTATGCCAACCCATAGGTTTTTCTTTCCGTTATAATTATTACTTTTTGCATGTAGTAACCCTTCTGTAATGACAAGCGGGGATGAGTTAATCATATCAATTCTAGTTGTAAACTTAAGGGGAAGAGGGCGCTATCACTCTACGCAAAGTGAACGCGGCCATAGACTTTTTGTAATTTGCACAGTTTTTTTCACTTTGTTTTCTTGATTATGGCGAGCAACTACCTTTTCAAAGAAATGATCAACTTGAATAAGTACGCTAAGAGTCTGAATTTTTCAAAAATAGGAATAACTTATTGCAAAGGGAAAAAAAGTCCTGTCACTTGAGTCAATTCGAAATCCTAGTAAGATCAAATTCCTGTACAATATGGCCAATTTTGCTCTCAAAATAGCTCATACGCTGTATAGTCATCTTCCTCGATTACGCATAATTATATTACACCTTAATGATCAAGCAGTTTTTAAAAGCTTGAAATATCAGCTTTCCAAATATGGTACATTCATTTCGATTGGCTAAAAAAAAAGTCCTGTCACTTTGAACATTATCACAAACGAATCTTTACTCGATGGGTCAATATTTCCGCATATCACATGCATATCGCATGTGGACGGCGTCTTCGCAAGATGTGACAAGATCACTATTTATATCAATAATCGTTAGGAACATCAATCTATGTGAAATAAAGATTCTGATTACAACTTTAGCACAATGGTGTTATAGGCTTGCCAAAATGTCCTTTTCCCCAATCTGGTCTGAAGCATCTACCTACGAAAACTATGTTAAAAGTTCAATTATTTATTTCATGTCCATGACGAATTTCCTCGAACGGATCGACTGATAATACCATTTTACCGACAGGGAAGTTTTCTTAGGCGAGTTTTTGTACGCTAAGTAATAATTGCATGCAGTTGTCAATCGGTCGCTTCCCGCCGTTAGCGCGGATTTTGTTGACATTAATGTAGAGCCGTACGTATAATTTTCTGCGCCGCTCAGATGCATGTATTTCCACTAAACTCATGAATGTAATGTTGCGTTTCCCCTCCTCAAATAATGGACGCGTCTTTATGTTAAGATTTAATGTCATACGTTAGATTTACATTTCACGTGGAGTAGAATTGATATGGCTAATCATCCATTGGAATCACCCCCTTCCAATCTATTAATGGCTACTCCTTCCCTCAAGAGGTTGTTAGGTTTGGCAGATTCAGAGGTACCCCAACGAAATGTGACCCTCAGAAAAGGAAAATTAATTAAAATGCAAGAAATAAAAGAAATGTTGAAAAAAGGAAGGATGCTAAATGGGGAACTTAAATATGAAGCTAAGGAGTAGAAAAGAGCAAGAAGGGCGAGTTGGCCTCTTCAGCAAAAAAAAAAAAAAAAAGGGGGGGAGCCACGATAATTAAGTTTTAATCAATAATTAATCACATCCTAAACAAATTAGAATGGGCGCAAAAGTTTGAACGAGAACACAATTTTTATTTATCAAAAAAATTCACAAAAATCGATTCAAACATCATCACCTGTTTTGTCAGTTTTACAAGGAATACCGGTTTCTTATAAAGCGCTTTACCTGTTAAGACCAAAGCGCTTTCATTATATTATTACCCCGGTCATTGGATTCATTTTCGATCCCGCACTTTACAGTGCACAATCTCCACTCCCTGGGGAGCATTCCAGCCGGTCGCCTGTTAGGCGCACACATGCTAAAGCGAACCACATAGCATTCGCAATCCTACCGGGTACCCAATTTTATCACCTTGGGTGGGGTCAAGCATGAAGATAAAATGCCTTGCTCAAGGGACATAAGTGTCGGTGCAGGAATCGAACCCACGGTCTTTACATTGACAGTCCAGTGGTGAGACCACTAGACCAAGACACTTCCACTTCAAGATTTTACAGACAATTGCTTTACATATCCAAAACAAACCGAATTAATATTCATATCTGAATGGTGTGTGTTCATACGTATGCACTTGCACAGCTTTGCATTCATGCTGTGTGTTCGCTATCATAAGAGGGTGTTATTGCAACTAGTGTTGCTATGAAAATATCTCAAGAAGTAGAAGACAATTAAAACATCTTGGCATATCAACCAATTTTTCAGTATTTCCGTCCACATATCCGATGAAAACATTTATAATTCTAAAACATTTGCTGAAACAAGCCAAAACAAAACAAACAAAAACCTTGTATCAAATTAATATGTACATGTATTTGTGTATAATTGAAGAGGTGTGATATAAAATTTTCCACTTGACGCTTCGCGCTCGAAAATCCCTTTCTTTTTTTTCTTTTTTTTCTTTTTTTTTTTCTAGTTCAAAATTTTCGGCCGCGCTTCGCGCTCAAAAATCCTCTTCAAGGTCATTTTTTCAAATTTCGAACCCCGCAAATCCTAGTACGGGCTGACCATTGACCTACAGCTCTAAAATCTAACCAGATCATCTTCCTATGGTGATTTAAGTTGAAGTTATATCTCTCTCTCTCTCTCTTAACACCTTCGCCGAAAAAAAAATTGCCAAAGATTTTGTTTACATTAATGGCCTATTCAGTTTTTTAAAAATTGAAAAAATATTAAAAAAAAAAAAAAAAAAAAAAAAAAAAAAAAAAAAAAAAAAAAAAGAAAAATCGCAATTGGAGCGAAAATTAACGAGTGCATGTGGATCTGTTCTCCTGAATGGTTATGTTGTCCTACGGGGGACTTGTCCTGCGGGGTAGTTGTGCTGCGGGGGAATTGTCCTGCGGGGGAGTCGTCCTCCAGGGGAGTTGTCCTCCGGGGGAGTTGTCCTGCGGGGGAATTGTCCTCCGGGGGAGTTGTCCTCCGGGGAGTTGTCCTCCGGGGAGTTGTACTCGGGGGACATGTCCTCTGTGGGACTTGTCCTCCGGGGGAGTTTTCATCGGGGAGATGTCCTCCGGGGGAGTTGTCCTTGGGGGGACCTGTCCTCCGGGGGAGATGTCCTCCGGGGGAGTTATCCTCCGGGGGAGTCGTCCTCCGGGGGAGTTGTCCTCCGGGGGAGCTGTCCTCCGGGAGTTGTCCCCGGGGGAGTTGTCCCCCGGGGTTTGCGAACATGTCAATTTCGAATTGTGCCAGAATGGGAGTAAAATCAAAACAAAAAGCTATAACAAAGCAACTTCATCCTGATTAGAATAGCATAACTTTTTAACGAAAATGCTTTCCGCTTAATAACTTGGCAGGGGTGTTGTTACATATATTAACTACATTTTGTATGAAAATGAGATCGATCTGTAGAGTAAGGCATGAGTGAGCACATGTCGAAGACAAAATAATCACTTTTCAAAAGTATTACGAGGCCTTTTTAAGTCTGTCAGTGGTAATTTACTCTTTGATGTGCACTAATTCGTGCATTACTTGACGAGTCAATCTAATTTTCAAGCAAATTGTAGTCAATATGTGTAACAACACCCCTGCCAAGTTATAAAGCGAAAGACATTTTTGTTAAAAAGTTATGCTATTTTAATAAGGATGAAGTTGCTTTTTTCTAGCTTTTTGTTGTTTTGATTTTACTCCCATTCTGGCACAATTCGAAATTGACATGTTCGCAAAAAATGCGTCGTGTTCATCCAAGCGTAAAGACATACCATACAAAAATTGTATCAAATGATGCAGGAGGAGTTACTCTTTCAGAATATGGATACGAATTTGGTGTTTATAAATTGGTTTTGCTTTTATTGAAATTTTTCTAGGTGTAAAGTTTTTTCTGACTCACTCGGTATAGGTTTCAACTGTTGTTCATAAACAGATACCAGTTTACTCTTTCAGAATATGTAACATAATTTGGGGTTTATAAATTGGTTTTTCTTTTATTGACATTTTTCTAGGTGTAAAGTTTTTTTTTACTCACTCGGTAGAGCAATTTTCACAAAATGTACTTTTGAATATATCTTTCCCACGGACAGAAAGTTTGGCAAACAAATGCCTTTTTCTCAGAAGTGACAAAAGTGAATCTAGTGCCCCCTGTAATCAAACTCTTAATGTATAAACATAAATTATTTCATATAAGTTATTAATCAAAAGCAATTGGTGAAAAGAAACCATTTTTTCGAGAACTTCCTTTCTCTAAGATTTGTTTTTGCAATATACTTTTCCATATCGTAGTAACATTTTATAGCTGAGACAATATTGTCAAAAACGGGCAAACAGTCTTTACACTTTACTGTATATATTTCCCTTCTTATGACCACCATTATACAGTTTAAAGCATTGTTATTTTGTCCTTGAAACCCAAATACAGTGCGTATCAATAAAAACGGGACAGTTTTGAAAAGTCTGTCAAAATTTCGTTTCAAATCATGGTTTCTATATTTTGATGTTAATAGATGCTCTGAAGTGTTATCTTTCAGATGTCATTAAAAGAAATAAGTTTCGTTCATGCTTGAGCGCACACAGAACGTTTTTGTCAGGGGCTCAAAAAAATGATCATCAGACTTCTTGCTAGTCAGCAGACTTCCTCTTATCCTTTTCATTATCTTTCCCATTTTTTTTCGAATTATGCTTTCAAAATTCATTTACAAAGCTATATATTTACTTGAATTGTTTTCTTTTGTTTTTGTGGGTTTTTTTTTCATGTTTTATTGTAAGCATGTTATCTTTTAGCATTGAATATTCCTTCAAACTTAAAAAAAAAAAAATGTTGTCAAACCAAGTAAGGGGATTCGGTTGGTTGATTATTGATTGATTGTTTGATTGCTGGATTGATTTATTGATTGATCGATTGATTGATTGAGTGATAGATTGACAATTTGAATGATTTATCGTTTGATTAATTCATTGATTGTTTGAATGATTGATTGATTGATCGATTAATTTTGGATTAATTGTTCAATTCATTTATTAAATCGTTGGAAGGAAATCGACTCAAAAGACTAACATTGATCAGTGAAAAGCAACAATCAATCCAAATGCAAGTACCTGATTCCGAATAGTAATGATTCAGAATAAATAATACCATTTGAATTTTTTTTTACCCCCCCCCCCTCTCAAAAACTTTCCGTGTTCACTCAAGCATGAACGAAACAAACAAAGCAATCAATCAATTGACCAATTAACCAAATCCCCTTTCTTGGGTTGACAAAAAAGTTTTTTTTTTAAAGTTTGAATGATTATTCATTGCTAAAAAATAACTTATTAAAATGAAAAACAAAAACAAGAACAAAACAATTAAAGCAAATAAGTAGCTTTGTAATGTGGCGGTCACAACTCGTCGTAGGCTACGGGGCACGTGCCATCAACGTAGCCTGCGTTGCATCTACAATGAATGGAGAGGTCTTGGGCAATTTCTGCGATTCCTGCGTTTCTGTAGTAAGGTATTGGAAAAACTTCCTGCATGTCGTACATGCAACGTGCCTCCGAGGTAACTGCGCTGCACGATTTTTCTACAAAATCCATCGTAGGGAGTTGCACGTCGAAGGTACGGCGAGTTGTGACCGCCCCATAAATGGACTGTGAAAGCATAATTCAAAAATTGTGGCAAAGATAATGAAATGGTTAAGAGGAAGTCTGGTGATTAGCAAAAGGTCTGCTGATCGTATTTCTCATTTTCTTTCATTTTGTGCGCAAGTCTTTTTTGGAGCCCCTGACAAAAACGTTCCGTGTGCGCTCAAGCATGAACGAAACTTATTCCCTTTAATGGCATTTGACAGATAAGACTTAAGAGCATCTGTTAATTACAAAATATAGACATCATAATTTGAAACGAAATTTTGACAGACTTTTCAAAACTGTCCCGTTTTTATTGATACGCACTGTAGTTTATTTTCGATTGTAATTTTGATAGTTATATGTGATACGTCTTGTCGAAATGAGAGAGAAGTCGCAGATCAAAGATCCGAGTAAATCGACAAACTAATAAAAAAGTTCAAAATTTTGAGGAAATTTTTTTTGTTGATTTTTTGGTTTACCATGCTTCATCTTTGCTCTGTTAAAAAATGAGTGAAAATGGTAACGGGAAAGTGGTAAAAAGCAGTTTTTCGGCGAGTGTTTTTTTCGGTCATAATTTTTTTCCCGGACATACAAGCGAAACGTCCACGCTCATTCCCTCTCCGTTTAGCTCCGCCTAAGCCACGCATGGCTTTGTCATGTGAGTGTGATTTCAACTGGATTTTTGTCCTTTTTGTGAGCGAATAGCGAACTAAACTCTCTTTAGCTGCACTCAGAATTTTGCGTGCGATGCACAAACTGCTGTGAATAAAGCTGTTTCATCCGGATAGCGGAGCACGCAAACGATGTCAAATCTAACAATCGGGTGGGAAGGGGGGGGTTATGTGCGGGGAAAAGCTACTTATTGCTTGACTTAGCTATCTGGATCCAATTGAATGTTAATTTCAGCATTTTTTTTAAGGGCCGCGATATCTGTTGTCTGATGCAGGGGCGTATCCAGGGGGGGGCGAACAGCGCGCGCCCCTCCCCCCTATTGGCCGACTAAAAAAAAAAAAAAGGAGAGAAAAGGGAAGAAGAAGAGAAAAAAGGGATAGAAGAAGAAAGAAGAAAGAGAAGGAATTTGGCATATCAATTCTAGTTGTAAACTTAAGAGATAGAGGGCGCTACCATTCTATCAAAGCGAACGCTCCCGTTTACTTTGTCTGTTTTTGGACAGTTTTCACTTTATTTTCTTTATTGTGCGTGCGAGCAACTACCCTTTCAAAGAAATGATTCAATTTGATTGAGTCGCTCACAGTTGATTTTTCAGAAATAGGGATAAACTTATTGCAAAGGGAAAAAAAGTCCTGTCATTGAATCAATTCGAAAGCCTGGTCAGAACATATTCCTGTACAATATGGCTAATTTTATGCCAGAACAGCTATGCGCTTCAAAGTCTTGCTCCTCAATGACGCATAATTATATTACACTTTAATGATCACACAGGTTTTTTATGTTGATTCTCAGCTTTCCATTAATGGTATATTTATTCAATTGGTTTAAAAGTCCTGTCACTTTGAACTATAATAAGAGATTTTTTTCTCGATTGTCAATGTTTACGCAAATCACATGCATATCGCATAGAAAATAATGGAACGGCGTCTTGGCGAGATCTCTTGGTTTGGAGCATCAATCTATGTAAAATACAGTTCGATTAAACTTCAGCACAATCTTTATAGGCTTTCCAAAATGTCTTTTTCCTCCATCTGGTCTGAAGCATCTACTATTAAAACCATGAGAAAAGTTCATAATTTCTTTCACCTCTCGCAGTATTTTGCTCCACTCACCGGACGGGCGATACCATTCGAAATGCAGGGAAGTCTTCTACGCGAGTTTTTGTTATTGCAGCCAGCTGTAATGTTTGCGCTTCTCAGCGTTTTTCCAACGTCTCTTTTTGTCGTCTGCCTCTTAGATAATGGACCCGCCTTGTTTAATTGCGATTTAATGCCACACTTGGTATACGTTAACTTTACATTTACATAGAGTAGAATGATATGTTCTAAACGACCATAACTAAGGCCTTTAATGTGGGGGGCCACGAGGCCGACTTTTCTCATATTGTATTTTGCAATAATTGCTCAAACGCCCTTTTTTTAGAAAAAAGACACATTAGTGACGAAAAGTAAAATATTTAAAACTAAAGTTTCAAATTTCACAAAGAAAAGAGGCCTCTGACCTCTGCCTCCTGGGCCCTCCGGCCTCCTGGGAAAATAGTTGGCCTCATGGGTTATTAGAAAGTACCCTTATTAATTCAAAATACTTTTGAAACCCCATTTTGGCTCGCGCTTCGCGCTCGCTGATGCAAATCAAATGCACAATACTCTAAATTTTACCTTAAAAAAATTCTAAACCCAAATTTTCGGCTCGCGCTTCGCGCTCGCTGACACCAATCAAATGCACAATAATAGTTCTAATTTTACCTTAAAAAATTTTAAACCCCAATTTTCGGCTCGCGCTTCGCGCTCGCTGATACCAATCATAATGCACAAAATAATAATAACTCCATTTTTTACCTTTAAAATTTCAGCTGCGCTTCGCGCTCGCGGATACTTAATTGGGTCTATTATCACAATAATCTACATTTCTAGTACTAGAGAAAATGCCCTTTATTTATTTCATATAACTTTAAAAACCTCAACATTTTCGACTCTCGTTTCGCGCTCGTAGATTCCAATTCAAAAGGGTATATAATGCACAACATAAATAGGTTTCTACGCAACATACATTGTCTTGGGTATAAAACTATGTAACTTTTGTGATAATTGAAAAAAAATGTGGAATTTCATGTACAATATGATTAGAAGAACCCCTCCCCTTCCCTGACGGCGATAAAAATTTCCCTTGCGCCCCCCTATTGGAAATCCTGGATACGCCCCTGCTGATGGGAAATTAAAACCTCCCTATTAACAAATTTGGTTCCATCAGGGAAACATAGAGCATACAAAAGAGGTGACGTGATATACTTCTGATACAAGTATTTAGGTTAAAGTCTCTGCGTTTATTTTACAAAGTAACGTGTTTAGAAAGTAGCGTTTTACTAAACACGACGAAACAAATACGATTTACTCTTAAAATAATCATTTCTAAAATTATTAATATCTTCTTATTACTGGTAACAGGTTTGATCAATAAAAGACGAGATCGAGCAAATACATTTACGTTTTTATTTTCATTGTCTTAAGCTAACCTAGCCACTCATAAAACGTGATCAGAGAAATTCTAAATACATTCGTGAGGCGCAAATATTTCTCAAGTTAAAACATTTTGGAGGGCTTATCTTCTATCATACTTATTCAAGAATATAAAACAAATGCATAACCCCTGTACAAGAATAATTTAGTTTATAGACCATTATTATGTTCGATTTCCAACAGAGTTCAGATCAAAATGACTCGCTTATATAGTAAGAGTATACGCGATGAATTCAAGAACGCACGAAACATCGGAATAAAACCCCCAAAGGTTTTAAAATAGTTTTGTTCTAACTATTTAGCGCCAGGATTGGTAAACACGTTTTTTTTTTGAGAAGATGAATGTTATTTTAGACAACATCGCTTGCTGCGTTTGCCTCGATCATGCGTGACGGACGGTATTGTTCTCTGTTTACCTGAATGCAGCCTCCTCATTGGTCATCGTTTCACTTTGTACAAGTGGGTTGCTAGGGCTATTCGGTGAGTAGAGCGGTGACAAAATGGTCTTTTTTCTGGCTCGGAGTCAAACGGAAGTCAACTTCGCAGACGTTTTTTCTCTTGATTTGATTTCTAAGAGCACATTTCTCGGTTCAGTTCATATCTCCATTCTATTTACTCTTTTACAGTCGGGCTATATTATCAAATCAAGCATGAATCAGAGATCAATAATATCAAATAAAATGGATTTCAAAAATCGCGACTAGTCTCTCCTTTCGACGTGACGCATCACATATTGTGGTTAGATAACCATAATTCAAAGTTTGACCATATACCATTTGATTAAGGACACGTACAAAATATATGCGTTATCGTTTCTTCTGCGTTCTTACAAAATGTACATATATTATCTGCAACTATGTTTAGTTTTAACAATATGTCTTTCATGTATAGAAACTTGAAACCATCTCATGGTTGTATTAACAGTTGATTGAAATGGACTCACATAATAAAAATTCCATTTCTTTTCCTCAAGGTCAAAATCATGTTTCCACTTTGTAAGACTTTTGCACTCTTTTATGTTATTATTCAAAAATGTTTGGTAAATATGTGAACACCCTTTTTTTTCTTCAATATCAATAATATTGCAATACCTCTGGAATTATACATGTAGGTTCCATTACTTTCAGTATAGTATTTTTATCAAAACCTGATCTTATTGCATTACACAAGCCATAATATTGAAGAAAGTTTGTTTGCACATTAGACTTTTGTTGAAATTCATAATATGAAAGAAATGATCCATCTGCTTTTAAAATATCATTTACAAAACGGACTCCCTTATTACACCAAGATTTCAAATACAAAACTTTATTATTAACTAACATTATTCCAAAGGGGTTGGCATGCAATGTGATGAATTGTAAAAACAATAAGCTCTGAAAAGGTTAATAGTACCTCTTTCCAAAATGGATTAACCACATATCGCGCTAAATCAGAGAAATATACAGAACCCATGAACAACGGAAAGGGTGTATAGAGTGAGGTAAAAATGAGTAGAACATATGACTGGTGAAATCTTGATCTACTGTATTATTGATAAATCTTCTTATCCATGATATCTTGAGTGACTTAGCGTGAATAAAAATATCAGTCATCTTTATTCCACCATCAGTGTATAATTGACATAATTGTTTTCTGCTTATTTTATCGGGTTTGTGATTCCATATAAATTCAAAGAAACTTCAGTTTATGTCTTTCATAATTTGTGCATTTGGTAGTGGAAGTGATAAGAGGAGGTAGTTAATTTTAGGAATTGATAAGGATTTAACTATTGTGGCTCTTCCAAGGGGAGTTAGTGGTCTTTTTATCCAGGTTGCCATCTTAAATTTAATCTCTTTAAACTTTTCGGAATAATTATGATCAACCATTTGGGTTACGTTTACTGAGAAATCTATACCTAGGTACCTGAAATACCCCTCAGATACCCAGTTTAGTTTGTATTCATGAAGAAGTTCTGCTTTAAGGGTCCTTTTTGTTTGCCAATCCATATTACTTGGGTTTTTGACATGTTTATTTCAAGATTAGACATTTTTTTCAAAATTACTTAATTCAAGGGCACATTGTAAATCTGTTTTAGATCCATTGAGTGTCAAAAGGGTATCATCTGCATATTGTAAAAGTTTTAATGTTTTTCCATTCATATGCAATCCAACTAAAGAGTTTGTGTGACGTTTAAGACCACCAAGTATTTCACTAACGAGTAAATATAGGTAAGGAGACAGGGGATCTCCCTGGCAGCAACATCGCCCAATTTTAAATATATCTGTACAGTGACCATTAACTATTACACGAGATGATGCGTTTGTATAAAACATTTTAATCCATTTAATTAATGATGGACCAAAGCGAAAAAAAAATTAAAACACTAAATAGAAAATTGTGAGATACGGAATCAAACGCTTTTTTCAAAATCAACAACGAGAAGCATACCAGGTATATCCTTTAACTCAGTATACAGAAGGGTGTCATACAACAAACGAATATTTTCGCTCCTTGGTTTGTCTTTTCTTTTTAAATTATCCCAGTACTTTTCTCCCTGCGCAACCCATCTGGGATGACAAATGGGGATGGGGAAAACCTTACCCGTTATGTTACACGGTACTTTATTGCTTAATTGCTAGTTATTTATGTTAATTACTAATGTTTTCCTGGGATTTCAGCGGGAGTGAATGATACTCGTAGATCTCTTCTTTGGACGCTAAATATGTAGAAACACAAGCCCTGCACAAGCCCTGTAAGAGTGAATGCCTTGCATTCAGTATAATAGATATTAGATTTGATATCCATTAGTGGTAACTGGGTTTTAAAGGTGTGCAAATATTGGATCTCGTGAGGTAGTTGACCCCTGTTGACCCCTTTCCCCTGAAAATTAGATTTGTTTAATCGTAATTTCTTGCCTAAGAATGGAGCATTTCTCTAATTAAAAAAAAAAAAAAAAGAAGGACTGGACCCAATCACGGCTGTTAATCGATCAAATTAATTTCTTTCCTAAGTTTTATTGTGACACATCTTCCTTTTCCCAAAGAATATGAGTAGATAAGCCCGTAAAGGTGGTATCTCACTTCGCGGAGACGTCTCCGCGACAGAATAGAAAATTTTGTCTCCGCGATGGAAAAAAAGTTTTAGAGACATCTCCAATATCGAGGAGACGTCTCCGAGTCTTACGGTCAGTTATACTAATAATATGTCCTTCAGGGGAGTTGTCCACCAGGGGAATTGTCCTGTGGAGGAGTTGTCCATCGGGGGAGTTGTCCTCCGGGGGACTTGTCCAGCGGGGGAGTTGTCCTCCGGGGTTCTCGTCCTGCGGGGAGTTCTCCTCCGGGGGAGAAGTCCTCCGGGGAGTTGCCCTCCTCGAGGAGATGTCCTCCGGTGGAGTTGCCCTCCGGAGGAGATGTCTTCCGGTGGAGTTGCCCTCCGGGGGAGATGTCCTCCAGGGTAGCTGTCCACCGGGGGAGTTATCCGGTGGGAGTTGTCCCCGGGGGAGATGTCCGGTTGGAGTTGTCCCCGAGGGGAGATGTCCTCATACGCTCTGCTCTATATGGTCCCTACAAGCGGGGACGTCCAAAAAGAGTGCCCCTTTT
Organism: Paracentrotus lividus; assembly: GCA_940671915.1. Classification (NCBI taxonomy): domain Eukaryota; kingdom Metazoa; phylum Echinodermata; class Echinoidea; order Camarodonta; family Echinidae; genus Paracentrotus; species Paracentrotus lividus. The sequence goes on along the minus strand of CALNVZ010001857.1, from coordinate 681,822 downwards.
ACAAAAAAAAAAAAAAAAAAAAATTATTTTGAATAAAAAATAACAGAATTCATTTTCTAAACACACTAAATTTGTTGTCAAAATAAAAAGTACTAAATTTTCTTAACGCTTGTGCTATTCCGAAATCAGATTGAAATTGAAAAAAAATAAAAAATGCAAATTTTGGTGAAGTACTGTTTATTTCTTTCCTTTTTAAAGAGAATATAATTTCTTCTATTTTCAATAATTTCAAATAACTAGTTTTAGAAAACATTGTTGTTTGCAATTTCCTATAAACATGATAAACTACCTACAGTTTCCTTCAAAATTGTTCATACCCCTGACATTTTTTAAGGGGGCCGTCACACTGAAGTCGTTCTATAACGTTCTATAACGTTCTTGCCCGTTCTTAAAAAAATTGCTGAACGGGCTTTGGTCGGGTTGGAACTTATATCTTTGAAAAGTAATTTCTTGAATACGATACTAGGCAGTTCATAAATAGTTCTCGTAACAATTCCGTCTTTATCGCGTCCGCAATACGTTGTTATCCAGTTCAGACCGAGTAAACGGCTCGTTCACTCTATACCGTTCGTAGCACGTCCAAATCGTCACTAAAAGTGTCTATGCGCAGCATGATAAAAGTTAGGTACCATGTTCGTAGTACGTCCTTCTCGTTCAGAGTAAGTCCTACCCGTTTAAGAAACGTTGTCACTACGTTTAATTTTAGAACTGGAAGCCAGTACGATATTTGTGAACATGTTAAAAAAAAATCGGAATGCCTTTCCGTTCTCTCCTTTCGGGCCCGTTCGCCAAGTTCGTAAACAGATTGTAAACGGTCTGTACTAGAATCTAAAAGGTCTGTACTACGTTCAGTCCGTGTGTAAACAGATTGAGCCCGTTCACCAAGAACTACCAAGAACGCAGTGAGAACTAGCTCAGTGTGACGGGAATTATGACATGCCGTTCTGTTTAAAAATTGAAACGTATTGTTATCCAAGCCCGTGCTATAAAGTCCTGAGCAGATTGAAATAGGTCTCAAGTACGTCCACTCCGTGTGTAGGCATAGATTAAGCCCGTTCTGCAGTAATTTCAATAACATGGTAAGAAATTGTTCAGTGTGATAATAGTATAAGCAAATAGATCAGCTGTTTCGGTGCCACACATTAATTGTTACAATTACAGAAATCTCACAACTTTTGGTCCGAAAAGAACGCGTACATTTGACCTAATTATTTCTGGATTAAGATGAACAACGTTCGTAAACAGTCCTCAATAAGTCCATCACGTTTTTGCTTCGTCTGCAGTCCGTTGGTATCTAGTTAATTCAGGTGTCACATGCGCCGTGTTAGCCCACCGTTCGCCACCGTTCTGGCCAAATTTGTGCACACGGCGGCAAACGGTGAGGCACACGGTGAAGCGGTTGAAGCCCGTCCAACACATTCACAGGAGTTCGCTGGGCACCCGTTACCGAGAGGATTTTTCTAGAACAGCCGAACTCTTGCCGGGTTATTTCCGGGTGATGACCGGATATTTCAGAACGGTCTTAAACCGGACCAGTCGTTAAAAGGGCTGTAAAAGGACTGAATGAGGACACCGCAACCGTTTCATGCCCGTTTGCAGGACGGAGATGGACCGTGGTTAAGTCAGGCAACATGAATCGATCACCCCTTTCCTTTTCCGCATCAAGTACGCCCCCTTGTGCCTAAACTTGCCAACTCCTAGTACATGAAAACTATACGTGAAAACTACGTTTTTAAATGTTGTCCCCTTGATTGTTTACCAATCAATAACTGAATGAATTGGAGTTAAAAACTAATACCCAGAGTTATATTTTACAAAACAAAAGTATTATATACCATGAAGAATAAATCACATGACATAAACATGTTTATCAACTTTATTTGGGGGCTGGTTTACTCGGAAATTATAGTTTCATAGGGGGCCCATATTTTGTCGCATTTATTTCATTTACTTTAAGCCCCTGTTTCTGTTTTCACATCAATTCAGTTCTGGTTCAATTATTTCTACCTTATAATAGATTTTATACAATATCGAATTGGTCGTACGTATTAAATTGTTCTAACTTAGAGTTCTGAAGAGGTGGGAAAACCTCAAAGGTTTTTTTCCCCCACAAAGTTTCTTCATTTTGAAATGATATTATTTTTTTATGTCTTGATTATAATTATTTATAGGGGGTCTGCGTTTTGGTCTTTGGGAGTCCAATATCCCATAATTATTCAATCAACAACCATGGAGTAGGAGTCGTTCCACATGGGTCACTCCATCTATTCACAATAATGTATATTATTATTTATTTATTCTGGGGAAGGGGCAGGCGATAAGAGGGGTGGGGGGCAAAGGCCCCTAATTCTCAATTTTAGGCACTATTTTTACCTAAATTTTCAGTCGGGAAATGCCTGGGTAAGTCTCTTTTTGTATTTCCGATTTTTTTTTTTTTTTAGATTTCCTTGAAAAGTGGTTCAATTTTGGTATGCCATTACCATAACTAAATACCCCACTAAAATTAAATTAATTACATGAATTATATACAATCTATGGCAAACAAAATTTGTATTTTTTGGCAATCTTAAAAAGCTGTTTGTCAGATATAAAATACAATGTAATTTGCATGTATTTTTATTAATAAAAATATTATATTAAAGCATTGTCTTGTATAGTTCTGATTAATAAATTCGATCACAATAAAATCACTTAAAGGGGTCGTGTGTAAAACAATGAAAATAAAAATAAACAAAAAACTAATCCATGGATCATACAAAAATATCCAAAAAGCAGAATTATGAATAATGTAGACTTTTATGTTGATGCAATTCTATAGAGGGTTATAATTTGGCTAAAAGAATATTGCAATGAATAATTATGACAAAATATTAGACAATTCATAATATAATGATTAGAAATAATAAAAAAAGAACTTCTATTATGATAACAATATTTCATTTGATAAACAAGATTTAAATATTTCAAAAGCATGGGGAAATTTTCGCGGAGAAATTAAAACAATATTCGATAAAGCTAATACAATTTTTTTAAATGAAAGGCGGGTATAAAGTATACATGTAATATTTTGGGCAAACGATTTAGACCAAACTATACTGGAGTTTATTATGAAAGTATAGTCTAATATTTATTTGCAAGGCTGTTAAAATGAAACTTTAGAAATTAATGTCAAACAAAAGAAACAAATATTTTTTAAAAAATGTCCATAAAAGGACCAAATCTTAAATTCTTCTCCCCGGCAATGACAATAAAAGTATTTCAAATTATAACGTATCTTTTGAAAGCTGCATGTGAAGAGAGCGATGAGATCGAGTGCTTCGAAAACAAAGGGCGGATTGAAGACACCATATACGTGATTTGAAGACACCATAAGGGTAGATCAACCAGTCCAGTCCAACACCGTGCATGACCACTCTTGTGGACGGGTGTGGAGCGTTTGTTCCGTCCTCACACCATCCGCATACCGTCATCACAACGCCATTATACCGCCCTTACACCGGGTCTCCATCGGCCGGTATCTGCGGTTCATGCCCGGCGAAAATTTTGAGCATGCCCGGGCATGCCCAAAACATTCGCCGGGCATGAACCGAAGACAAAATCACGTGAGCGTTTTTGACGGGTCATCACCGACCCATCCTCCGTGTCCCACCGTTCGAATCAACCTGTTTTGCACGGTCGCGAACGGTGGAAAACGGTGAGTCACCCGGCGAAGCAAACAATTTTCTTTTTCCTGTCAGAGAGCGGTAAGGTTGGTGGCCAAGCGGTAATCGCACGGACAAGAAGAAAGCATGGACTACATATGAGGACGGTCAGCCCGGTACCAGACTGGTTAGGACCTGGTATAGACCCGGTAAAGAACGATACAGACCCGGTGAAAATGATGAAAAATGTTATGTGGCCGGTGCCGTTCTATTGCCGTGTTGCAAATTTTGGTTTTACGGTGAACGGCGAAGACCCGTTCTTTTTACCCGGTGTATGTGACACCACCATAAGATGGGGTGAAAATGACCGTTCCCACGATGCAGAGCCCGTGTTAAACAATCCAAACCCGTCCGCAGTTAGTTGCAACCCGTTCTTAATTAGTTCCAACTCGTTTCCAATACGTTTCGTCCCGTCCTAACTAGCTCTGGGTCGTTTTTAACCCGTCAAAATCCGTTCTTACTCCTTCTTTCCTCGACCAAAACGGCCTCGAGAAAGTTCTTCTCGTTCTTACTGAGTCATTATCCGTTGCTAGAGCGTGCTGAACGTAAATGCGCACCCGTTCTTCTATAAAATCCTAGCCCGTTTTTGCCAGACCTCATTCGTCTTCGTAACTTCAAGCTGATAATCAGCGTGCAATGTTCGTTTGTAAGACGTCCTAGCACATCTTTAGAACGATCGAAGTACGGCAACCTCGTCTGCAGTAGGTCCATCTCGTTTCAGGTACGTTGCCATCCCGTTAAATTTTAGAACGAGATGGTGACCGATTTTTTTTAAACACTTTTGAAAATCCGACCTAGCTCGTCCATGAAGTTCGTAAACAGATCGTAAGAAGTATTTACTACGTCCACTCAGTTTACACACAGACTATGCCCGTTCGGCAAAATTTACAAGGACGTAGTAGGAACGAGCTCAGTGTGACGGGGGTATTAGGAATGGACTAGCATCGTTGCTGACGGGTCCAATGATGTCCTAGGTAACATTTACAAGTATACTTCTGCGAGTTTTCATCCAGGATCTATATAAAAGGCCTTGTGTTATAAGTTCGCCGCCTTTTGCGTTACATGCCTATTTGACTACAAACGACTTTTTTTCTCTCTTCAACATGTTCAAGGACCTGTATCTCGAAAAGTATACACCCTACTATATCAAAATTATACGTTTTCTGAAAGGAAATTCCTCAAGGATTCTAAATCTGCATTGAAAATTTATACCAGGTGTAAGATTAAAAAGTTATTAAGAAAATTTCAAGAAATTTAGATTTTTATTTTTTTATTTTCATTGTTTTTATCATTTAGTCATCTATAATCACCCAAATATGATTAATAACATTAGATTCTGGTAATGTAATATAATGATCTGAAATTTATCCCTGAAAAATAGCCTTTTTTCAAATTCATGAGGGTGTGGTCCTGTCAAGTACTGTTGCACCATCAAACATATTGTTGAAGTGATATGATAGTATAAAGCAGTTTTTAAGCTTGAATTTGGTGCTAAATTCACAATCATAGATTAAAATTTGGCAGAGATATAGCATTTTTCCCAACGGTAGTACAATACCACTAATTCCTAATGACTTTGTACAGGAGGCATCACATTTTTAAAATTTAAAAATTTAATTTTTTAAACATTGACAAATTAATGCTGAAAAAGAGGAAAAAGTGTAACACACGACCAAAAATGTCTTCACCAGAATGCCTCCTACTCTGAACAGATTCCGAGTACTACCAGCAATGGTAACCCCCATTAAAGTTCTATGTGAATAACATGTGCCAAATCAGGACACTGTTCTTTAGATTGAAGGATTCATCTTTCTTTTCCCAATTGAAAAAAGTCTATATCACCTGTAAATTCTAATTTTCTCTCATCAATTTATATAATTATGGTCCAAAAGTTAAAATTTCTGCTTAAATGAGCTCAAGAACTGCCCACATACCTTCCGGTGGGTCTGACTGCAAAACTTGGGCCCGTATTGTGTAGTGTCATCATATTTTCTCTCATCAGGATGTATTTCAGCATCGATGAAACATTTTGAAAAGTGTATGTGGTTAATGCCATAAGCACTAGCATGGCGAATAATGGTGGCACCTCATTTCGCGGAGACAGGTTTGAGACTGATTTGGGACTACGTCTAAAGTCGTCCCTAATCCTTCTCAGCAGTGGCGGGTCCAGGATTACAGGATGGGGGGGGGGGGGGGGGGGGGGGGGGGGCGCCACCAAATTTTTCGGTTTTTAACATGTACGGTCAATGGGTGGTTTTCATAATTATCATAGGGGGCACGTTCCCTGCCCCCCCTGGATCCGCCACTGCGTCTCAGAGAAATCGGTGCGACAAAAAATGTATAAATAAATAGATTAATAAATAAATAATAGGAGGCTTCTCCGCGACGGAAAGGGGTATCGGAGACGTCTCCTCGACAAGTTTCACAACCGTCTCACAACTAAGTCTAAAATGTCTAAAAGTAGTCCTAATTCCGTCTCAAATCCATCTCCGCCAAATGAAATACCACCAATAGTTGCGGATATATTTTTAAAAATGTAGTTCTTTGGTTTTACATGAAAATTTGAGATTTACATCCTTGGGAAATCCTTATTACATCCTTATCAAATGATTTACATTCAAATCTAATCTCGAATTTGAGAGATCATAATTTATGAATCCCGAACAGAGGCGCAGACACCGGGGGGGGGGGGGGATCCCTCAATTCAAAAGAATGGGGGATGGCAAGTAACTCTAGCAATTCTCGCTCGCGCTTGTTATTGTTATTATTTTTATTTATTTATTATTGTTATTATTATTATCATTATTATTATTAAAATCTGAATTATTTATATTATTCATTATATTTTTAAATAACATAGAGTTTCATCTATTGGCAGTCATCAAACAAAAAACAAATAGTCGGGATAATGCATTTACGCCAATTTCTTCATTCATCTCATGTCAAATTTTCGACGGACCTGCGTCTTCGTCAGGAATATAATTATTGTAAATTATACTCCTGACGAAGACGTACGTACTTAAAAAACTGGAGAAGAAATGATTAAAGAACTTGGCGTAAATGCATAGTCTCGACTATTTGCTTTTTATTATATTTTTATTTACATTTACATTTTTTGAAATTTCAAATTCAAACTTGGTGGAGTTGATTTTTACCACAAAAGAACAATATATGCCAAATTTGAGGAATTTCGTGCTTATCGATTTCCGATAATCAATAAACCATATCGTGGACTTAAGTAATTCTTCCACTACAATGATGGACTTAAGTACTTCTTCCACTACAATACCTCAATTTTGAAAAATGGGGTTTGTTAGTTGGGGCACTTTGCAGTATTATTGTTTCGCAAAACTGACACTTGCACATGATTTGTAATGGTATGTAAATAACATTTATGCAAAAAAACTCATTTTTTGGAAAAATGTGACTTAAAGGGGAATCCAACCCAAGGAGAGAATCAACCTTACAGGAAAGAGGAAAATGAGTGGAGCAATCTAAAAAAAAGTTTCATCAAAATCTTTTATAAAATAAAAGAGTTATGGAAGTCTTTCGAAATATATCTTACCTCCTTCTGAGCTCAACAAATGTTGTGTGAAATAAATTTTCCCATGACATATTTTGCGCTCAGAAGTAAAGAAGACATATTTTGAAAGAAAATGGGGAGAATCTGAAAATTTCTGTACAAAAGAAATGGAGAGTTGTCCATAAAATCGGCCATTTTGAAGCCATTGTTGCCAATTTGAGGATATCCATACAAGGTGCAACGAGACTTTTCAAACTTCCATAACTCTCTTATTTTATAATCGATTTTGATGAAACTTTTTTTTAAGTTGCTCGTCTCATTGTGCTCTTCTATATGAAAATAATAATTTCTTTGGGTATTGGTTCCCTTTAAGTACCTCTTCCACTACACTCTTCGACCAAGTATTTATTATGATTCTTATATTGCAAGATTCTGTTCATTTAGCCTCAAAACTTTCTGCTCGCATGTTATTTTAATTTTGAGGAGACGAACTCGGGCTCAGGCCCCTAATTTTTATTATTTATTATTATTATTATTATTATTATTATTCTCTCTCCGGCTCTTCTTTCTTCCTTCCGTTTTTTGTTGTTGAGTTTTTGTTTTGTTTTTTTGTCTTTTGCCCTTTTTCCTCTGTCTTCTCACGCCCCCCCCCCCTTTTTCCACTTTCTCTCCTCTCATTCCCTTTCTCTCTCTCTCTCTCTCTCTCTTCTATTTCCTTTCATCCTTTGCGGCGGCCCTTTTATCCCCTATCCGGGGCCAGTGCCCCGTGGGCCCCCTCAGAGTAGCATGATGCTACTCAAGTATAAATCATAATAAAATACTCGGCCTCGTGGCCCCGAGGTCTGGTGGGACCGAGGACTCGGGGGAACCGAGTACTCGTGGGACCGAGAACTTGTGGGAAAAATACTCGGCCTCGAGGGACCGAGGAATTGTAATTTCCTGGTCTAACAACACTTGGTCCAATATTATGATTGTCTAATACTAAATGCCCTGAACCCATTTGGTCCACTGACAATTTCGTTTAATTTTCCATTTGGTATAAAACATACTTTGTCTTATTCTAAATTAGTCTAATTGACCACTAAATTACCCATTCGTCTTATATCCGGATAGTCTAATTGCGTATTCATCCATTTCCCAAACTAATGTTTGTTTATTATGACGATATTTCTTTTCTTTTTTTTCTTTTTTTTTTAACAGGAATTAAGTAAGTGGCCAAGTGAACATTACAGGAAATAGACATTAGACCAGATAAAATTATACAAAATGGTAAATGGACGAGATGGCAGTAAAACCATGTGGTATTTAGACGAACTGGTTGTAGACGAAATGGTATTAGGCCATGTGGGATCAGACCAAACGGGCATTAGTCGCAAGCGAGTTTAGACCAGATGGAAATATTTCCGACCTATATACACTGAAAACCTAAACGGGTAGACCGACTAGCTTTAAAGCTAGTCGTAGTGATGCCCAGACTGACTAGCTTTAAAACTAGTCGGTCACGAAGGACTAGCTTTCCTTCAACACAACCCGGTTAATACGGACTAGCTTTAAAACTCGTCCGTCTCTACGGACTAGCTTGAAAGCTAGTCCGTCCGTACCACCTTCTATTCACTGCTGTTGCTAAGCCGGGCATTCACCAGCAATCTATAAGAATAGACGGTTTATGTGTTCTATAGTAACGAAGTATTCAGTTAGCCTGTAATTAAAGAATGGAACAGTATTTCTAACCTACTCCTGAATGGCATACTTTTCATGATTGATGTTATGTCGGCAATCGTAAGCTCTCAGATTGTCAAGCCAAAACAACCTTTGTTTGAGGATGTTGATTATATCCAACTTCTTATCACTGTTGTTGCTAAGCGGGGCATTCACCAGCAATCTGTAATTAAAAAAGAGTACTCACACAGTCATGTCACTCGAAGGAGACCGCCATTATAATCAAAATCTTAAGCTTTACGGGGTGTATCAAGTCTGCGTCTGCACAGTTTGCTCATTAAATGGAATTCACATACAAATAATGCAACTAATAGTGATGTCCTTTTCGCAATGCGCATGTTATTCAATCAATTGTACCACATTCTATTCACTGTTGTTGCTAAGCCGGCATTCACCAGCAATCTATAAGAATAGACGGTCCATGGGTTCTATAGTAACGAAGTATTCAATTCGCCTGTAATTAAAGAATGGGACAATATTTCTAACCTACTCGTGAATGGCATACTTGTCACGATTGATGTTATTTCGGCTATCGTATTGCTCTCAGATCGTCAAGCCAAAACAACCTTTGTATGAGAATGTTGATTGTATCCAACTTCTATTCACTATTGATGCTAAGCCAGGCATTCACCAGCAGTCTGTAAGAAAATACCGGGTTCTTGAGTTCTATAGTAACAAGGTATTCAATTAGCCTGTAAGAATGGAGAACAATATTTGGAATCTATCGGTACTCGTGAATTGCATACTTGTCATGATAGATGTTATGTCTCGTAAGCTTTCAGATTGTCAAGCCAAAACAACCAAAACAACCTGATTCAGAATGTATCAACTTGATTATGCTCGGAAACAGAATGAATAGAGAAGGTACATTGAAACGACATTGCAACTATTTGTATCAAAAGCTAGTCAGTCATTTTAATGGGTAAACTGGGTCTACCCAGCTAGTTTTATTGTCCTAGTCGGTCGCGTCGACGGACTAGCATCAAGCTTGACGGACGAGCTTTAAAGCTCGTCCGTCAAGTTGAGAAATGTACATTCAGTTGTACGCTAGTCCGTCACGACGGACTAACATGACAGACTAGCTTTAAAACTAGTCTTGACCGACTAGCTTTAAAGCTAGTCGGTCCATTGACCGACTAGCTTCAAAGCTAGTCGGTCCATTGACGGACGAGGTTAGGTTTTCAGTGTATTTCCTTAAAAATTACGCTTTTCTGAGTGTGCCGTGTTTAAAGCCAAAATATATTATAAGATAGGTTCATAGTAACACGTTTTTTTTTCTCTCTTATGCTTGAAAAGGAGATTGCAACCCTAAAGGAACTACTGCAGCTGCAAGACAAACTCCAGAGGGACATGAAAATAAAAGATGAACTTCTGAATGAGAAAACCGAGGAGGTATTAACAATCAAGGATGAGATGGATGTACTGCGGGAAAATACGGATGAACGCCTCAGGGAAAAGGAAATGGCACTGTTAATTCAAAAACAAGCGACTGAAAGACTGCAGAAGGAAAATGAAAAGGTGAGCCGTTCAATGTTGATGTATATAATATACACAACAAAAAAAGTAAGTCCCCCTAATCAAAATAGTCACAATTGAACGGATTGTTTGAGCACCCAATAAACTTAATGGGGGCGGGGGGGTTCTTAACACTTATTCTGAGTACATTCCTGTGAAAAAAATAGAACATTGATCCCCTGAGACCAGTCATGATGATCAAGCGTTTAACCTATTCAGACTGCGGCTTTTCCAAGAAGAGATTGTTGGACTGGGGGGGGGATCAATTTGACCCCCCCCCCCCCGCATCCCCCACCTCACTGAGATCTCGGCGGCGGATGCGCCGATCGCCGCGAAATTTTGCACCAAAGCGTCGCTGCAACATGTAAGGTGTCGCTGATATGTTTTTTTTTTTTTTGAAAAAAAAAAATCACATATTTAATATATGCTAATTTATGCATACTCATGTTTGCAAATTAAATACTTTTTTTTATTGAAATCGTTAATATTTCATTAATAAATATAATTATGAAGCCCAAATTTTTTCTAAAAGTTGCTGAGTAGCATAGACAACAGTTACTGAATTGACAATTTCTGAAATTTCAAATTAATTCTTTTCTATTCTATTGTTTTATGAATTTCTTATGTATTTTATTGTTTTTATTTCTTATGTATTTCTTTGTTTTTGTAATTTTTTAAGCTTGAGAAATGTATTTTGATCAATACATATCAATTCTAGTTGTAAACTTAAGAGGAAGAGGGCGCTATCACTCTACGCAAATCAAACGCTGCCACAGACATTTTGTATTTTGCAGTTTTTTTCACTTTGTTTTCTTGATTATGGCGAGCAACTACCTTTTCAAAGAAATGATCAACTTGAATAAGTACGCTAAGAGTCTTTATTTTTCAAAAATAGGAATAACTTACTGCAAAGGGGAAAAAAAGTCCTGTCACTTGTGTCAATTCGAAATCCTATAATCAGATCAAATTCCTGTACAATATGGCC
>CALNVZ010001857.1:587340-649547 GCA_940671915.1 Paracentrotus lividus | reverse complement strand
ACAAGGATTAGTGCAATAATGATTACATCAATTAATAAACTACTAAATACACTATTAAAGACACTAAATACAAAGAAACACATTTCCCACGAATATCTAAGCTAAAATGTGTGACAATATCATTGCAAAAAGATAAAATTTGCTGTAGCCTGATTGTCCGAATTACATGTCAGGAGTGATCAATTTATTAACGTCCATGAGTATTTTTAGTGAGGAATGTGGATTTTATGTGGCTGTGTTATATTCACAAAAACCTTTATTAAATGTTATTTCAACCTCACTAGTCCTAACACTATGTACCCCAGGGAACAAATCATTATCAGAGCAGTAGGTACTGGCAACTAACACTGCAATTATAGTGAAAGTGGAAATCACAAAACTGGGGAAAATGGAAATCATAAACACCAATTATAATAGCAGAGTATGATTACAGAGTATGAGAGTTACGAGACACGACAAACTGGAAAGCTGCCATAGCCAAGAGGTAAATGCAGTTCTATGACTTTTCCATGACCAAAATCCCCTTTCCATGACTTTTCACAAATTTTCCAAATTCCTTGACTTTTCCCTGACTTTCCATGACCACAAATTTTTCCAGGATTTTCCATGACTGTGGGAACCCTGACTGAAATATTTTTGTGGCTGTGTTATATTCACAAAAACCTTTATTAAATGTTATTTCAACCTCACTAGTCCTAACACTATGTACCCCAGGGAACAAATCATTATCAGAGCAGTAGGTACTGGCAACTAACACTGCAATTATAGTGAAAGTGGAAATCACAAAACTGGGGAAAATGGAAATCATGAACACCAATTATAATAGCAGAGTATGATTACAGAGTATGAGAGTTACGAGACACGACAAACTGGAAAGCTGTCATAGCCAAGAGGTAAATGCAATTCCATGACTTTTCCATGACCAAAATCCCCTTTCCATGACTTTTCACAAATTTTCCAAATTCCCTGACTTTTCCCTGACTTTCCATGAGCACAAATTTTTCCAGGATTTTCCATGAATGTGGGAACCCTGACTGAAATATTTTTGAAATTATTGATGATCAAAGTTGGGTTTCCTTTCCATGCAGAATCAAACAAACCATATCAAGTTGAATGAAAGTGAACCACGCACAATTTTACAATACTTTTTCAGAACAACGGGGTTCAGCGATGTGTAATTTTGGTGAGTTGTAAGTGGTATTATTAGAATGGCAATGAGTTGCACTTTACAGTGATATAAATTTCATAATCATGATTGAAATATTTTTGAAATTATTGTTGATCAAACTTGGGTTTCCTTTTTTCAGAAACACCCAGTATATGAAAGCCCTGGATACGAATTGGATCTATCTTGCAACAATAGACGTTACAATGTCTCACAAGCCAAAGAGGACAAGTGCGGTCACCATTGGAAACTTTTATTCAAAGTTATTAAAGAAGATAGAAAACGAGGGTTGTGAGCTATTTTGAATATATAGCTCTTTTTATGCTAACGTTCTAGATAAGGTCCTCCGTCTTCCAGCGAAAACACGATACTTTCTTCTGTTGCGACAACTGCAATACCTTTTTTTCCGTCGAAGAGCGATCTTCGATATTTTTTGTTTACCGTCGCGGGGACGTCTCCGATATATTTTTCCGTCGCGGAGATGTCTCTGAGACTGATTGGTGCTACTTGAAGATGGATTTGAGACGGGAAAAATTTCGATTTCCCGCGATTCCCGAGACTCGTGAAACGTCGCGGGGACTCAAGAGACGTCTTGGAGACGTTTCATCGACAAGCTTCAAAACCGTCTCAAAGTAGATCTAAATCCGTCTCAAACCTGTCTCCGCGAAGTGAGATAGCTCCATGAGTTTATTAGTACTTATAACAAGGATTTAAAAGTACAATGTATATTGTTAGAATTATTTCACCCCGCAAGCCTCTCTAGCCAATCACTTTCTAACTAAAATGTCTTTTTCAAAGAGAAGAATAAACAATATTGGGCCTATCACGGAATAAGTTCATCAGGATGGTACTTAACAATTATTTATAAGTTCTATATACATCCAAAAAGTTTTTTACCTGTGACAGTTTCGATGACTGGCTGTCATCTTCTTCAAACGGCGACTGATTGGCGTCTGATGTTTTGGCGCCAATTAGAAATCACCCAGGTGTGAAACCCGGGTGATAGCGCCATCGTAGATGTCAGACAGTTGGTATGCGCCCCCATCTCGATTCCTGTTGCCGGAGGTTCTCTTGATCCAAATGGCCTCTCGTATGCGTCTGCTGAGGTCCTTGCTCTCCCTCGCTACTAACCGCGTGCCCTCCCAGTTTATCACATGATTTTCCTTAGTCGCGTGGTCTGTTATGGTGGAAACGCTATGTGGATATAAACATTTTGGAGATTGTCAAAAAAGATTCTGTGACTCTCCTCACCGATAATCTAAATCTAGTGGACCCTACGAACAATATTAAGTTCACGTATGAAGTACAAAAAGATGGAGCAATCCCCTTCCTCGACTCGTATATCTCCAGGAAACCAGATGGTTTGTTAAAATTCGCAGTATATAGGAAGCCGACACACACAAACCAATATCTCAACTTCGAGTCGCACCACCCACTGCATCAAAAACTTGGAGTAGTGCATACCCTCTACCACCGTTGTGACACCGTAGTATCTGACCTCGAAGACAAGAATGAAGAAAGAGGAAACTAACACCATATCTACTGCTCTGTCTCAATGTGGCTATCCACGATGGGCCTTGAAACGTCAGGACAAAAGCAAGATAAACTCTAAACAATCAACGAAAGACCTAACTGGGATAAGGAAGTATCCTGTTGTTATCCCGTACATCAAGGGCCTCTCAGAAGCAGCTAGCAGGATCCTGAGGAAACATGGAATCTCTACTGCAATGAGACCGTGCAATTACGAAGCATACTAGTCCACCCAAAAGACAAGATCAACGAAATGGATAAGGCTCAGGGAGTATACAAAGTCCCATGCCAATCTTGCCAAGCCTAGTACATTGGAGAAACTAGCCGAAAGTTAGGCACAAGCATTGAGGAACATAAAAAAGACTGTAAAAAAGTGGATGGACAAACCTACACACGTGCACAGAGGGCATCAGCGAGCCAAGTTCTGAATAAATCGGCCATAACAGATCACGCGGCAAAGGAAAATCATGTGATAAACTGGGAGGGCACGCGGTTAGTAGCGAGGGAGAGCAAGGACCTCAGCAGACGCATACGAGAGGCCATTTGGATCAAGAGAACCCCCGGCAACATGAATCGAGATGGGGGCGCATACCAACTGTCTGACATCTACGATAGCGCTATCACCCGGGTTTCACACCTGGGTGATTTCTAATTGGCGCCAAAACATCAGACGCCAATCAGTCGCCGTTTGAAGAAGATGACAGCCAGTCATCGAAATTGTCACAGGTAAAAAACTTTTTGGATGTGTATATAGAACTTATAAATAAAAATATTGGGCCTACTTTCACCATCTATATGTCAATCTTTATACATGACTGTGCTATGATTGCCTATTTTTTCCCATGCCCTTTGTTCTTTCCTCTCCTCCTCTGTTTTTCTCATTTCCTCTCACCCTCTTTGTTTTGATTTTCTGCTTCTCTTTAAATCGTTCAAAACTCCTGTACTGCTTTTTTTTTCCCTTCTTCTTCTTTTTTTTTTTTTTTTTTTTTTTTTTTTTTTCCTTTCCTCATCTTTATTGCAAAACTTTGTTTCTTAATTCTGTCCAATTCGTTCACCAATCTCCCATCTTTTACTGCTTTTTCTTCTTCACACTCTTTGCTTATATAATGTTAAGTTTACATTTTTTTAAATAATGTAATTTCATATCATGTGACCTTTTCTATATTTTTCTAATAATACTTATATATATTTGTGAACTCTCATTTTTGGTCCGCTGATTTTTTAAAGTGTTTTTTAATCAAACCTATTTCAAGGAATGAATGAATGAAAATTAAGCTCAATCAAGCAGCATTGATACATGCACGAAGTTTGCCTTCAAGTTTTCCCTCAACTTTTATTTGATGTCCAGTTCTTGTATAGTAAAAGGATCAACACATTTAACAAAAAATAAATAAATAAATAAATTGGTCTACCTAAAAAGGAACAAAGCAATTCTACTCCACATGAAATGTAATCTATCGTAAGACATTAAATCGGTACACAAAGACGCGTCCATTATTTGAGGAGGGGAGACGCAATATACTGAGATTAGTGAGCGGCGTAAAAATTTATATAGCCAATGACAGCAGAGGCCGAGGTCAACTTATGCGGCGGTCACAACTCACCGTAGTAGGTACGGGGCACGTACGTGCCCTGTAGGCTGCGTCTCACGCAGGCCAATTTCTGCGATTCCTACGGGTTTGATATCGGCTGTTCTAGCAAAAATACGTGCATCTTGCCTCAAAGGTACGTCATTTGTACCTGCACGTACGATCGTCTTGTAATTTCTTTGCAAAACAGATGATATCACTTTAAAAAAAAAAAAAATCAAGGTGCAGGCTCTAAGCAACCATCGTGCATGCAAAGTGCGTGTCCTACGATGATAGCACGATGGGCGTACGTGGCACGAGTACAATTATCTTTTGTTTTTGGAATGCATATTCATGACGAGTAGATGGGAGCATGTAATTTTTTAATCTGCACCTATCCATTGAAAAGGATGTTTATAGTAGCTTACGGGCTGTAGCTCCTCTAGGAAAGATCATGCAATTATTTTATCCCTAATTATCACCCCCTTTCTTTTTGTCTCTCTCTTTGTCTATACATGTAGAAATAATGTTAAAATATAGGGTCGAATCCATTTATTTTTTTAGCCATTTTTATTCATTAATCCCAACCTTTTCATATTCCTCCCTTCACCTCTCAATATTTCAGCTCCCAAAAATTAACCTTCACACGTAAGGACGATGTTCAGTTCGAAACGCAAGAGAATTGAAGTGACGATGCAATAGGTTATAAAACATTTCGTAAAAGGGAGAAGCTTCTTTTATGGGCTTTTAAGGGGTCATCCCCACCCCACTGCAGTAGACGTGAAAATGACCACTTACTAACGAAAACGCTCCGCAGCCCTTCACTCTATTTATGTCATGATATTGATACTTGTCCAGATTATACCCCCTCCCCCCTCCTCCCTCAAAAAAAATTCCTTATGATGATCAATGACGTACGCTGGACACACGATCTCGCCAATTTTTGTCAGCTTTAAAACGAGGTTTGAGACCTTTAAATTTATGCGTCCATCATAATTCCACCCAGGAGGTCAACCATACACGATGCATAATCGTTTCGGATTTTAGAAAATACTCTCTATCACATGCTTTTTGATGGGAAGCCGCATCAAAATTACACACTGCAGTTTCAGTTGTATTTATTGAAATGCTTTTGGAGTGGAAGACACCAAAATTACCATTCTATCACAGATTTTTTTTTTTTTTTTTTTTTTTTTTTTTGGGGGGGGCATATTCTGGACCCCATTTCGTAGTTTTCGAGAAAGATTTGAGAACTATCCCTAATTAGAAATAATTGGGGAAAACTACTACAAGACAAATATTGCTATGATTTTCCCCGCACTGAACCCTAAAATACCCCTTTTCCTGAGAAATCTGAAACGAGCATACGTGTATGGTTGACCAGCTGAGGGCGTAGGGGGGGGGGGGGTGGTGGGTCATAATTAATCTAAGATGTCTGAAACTTGCGCCTGATGCAAGATGAAGGCACTGGAGACGCGCTTTGGAGGCAAGATGAATGTAGGTCTTGCGTCTATCATGCCCACTTCGTAGGTGCAATGCACCTTGCCTGTGCGATGATTGTGCATTCAACGTGCGTTGATTTGAACCCCAAACCCCTACCAGAATCACAAGATTGACCTGCAACCACTTGTCATGCAGGCACGTTGAAGGTACGTGCGATGTGCCTGCATCGTGTCATGCATTCGATCGTAGAATCCAATCGCAATTTATTGGACATGTCGAATAATGTTCAAAGAGTTGTACCATCCACGTACAGTAATTTGATCTGACGTTTCTTTCGATTTGACAAAAGTGACGGAACGTTTTCTTTTCTTTGCAGTACGTTATTCCTGTTATTAAACACCTCAGAATCTTAGCTTACTTCATCAGAGCGAGCATTCATTTGAAAAAGTTGTTGCTCGCCATAAACATTAGGAAAACAAAGTAAAAAATCGTGCAACAGACAAAAAAAAGTCTATGGGCGCGTTCGTTTATAGTACAGTGATGTCGCCCTCTTTCCCTTAGGTATACAACTAGAATTGATTTGAATAAAAGTTAGTCAGCGAATTTCTTATTGACTTGTTTCGAGAGTACTTTGGACAGCCAAATCATACCAATCATTACAATACATTCAAATTATTTTATGTGACAGCTTGAAAGATACAATAAACACTAATTGTCAAAACTTATCTGATCGTAAGAGTTGTAATAGATGTATAAAACATGTAGCATGAACTTTCTACAGATGTTTCTCTGCCTGCATATTCATGAATAAAATTGTCAATCTTACAGGTGCATAAGGAGAAACTTTTAAAAGAGAAAACGAAAGTCATGGCAGATTGTTGGAGGATTCAGTTTATGATGAAGGAGGAGATGAAGGCACAGAAGACACAAGAGCTTCTCAAGTTAACAAACTATATAGTTGAGGTGGGTTTCAAAGAAAGCTACATTGCTGACATTATTATTATTATTATTATTTATTTAGATTTATGCTAGCCAATAATTACTTTTGAACAACTCGTTCAGAAATTTTCATCCTAGACACCCAAAATAATTTAGTTAGTCATTATTCAATATCCTTAGTTTAAATTGAACTTCTACAACTCCTACATTTAAATATTTAAATGCATTTTAAAAAAAGACTAAAAATATCTTTGTTCAATAAATATAAGCAAGATACGGTGCATCTTTGCTTTGGTCATTCTCGAGGAAAATATGTGTATACTTTTCCCTGTACACTGAAAACCTAAACGGGTAGACCGACTAGCATTTAAATAAAAGCTAGTCGTGGTGATGTCCATACTGACGAGCTTTAAAGCTAGTCAGTCACGACGGACTAGCTTTCTGTCAACCAATGCGGCTATTACGGACTAGCTTTAAAGCTCGTCGGTCTCTACTGACTAGCTTAAAAGCTAGTCAAGTTAGTCTGTCACGACGGACTAGTTTTAAAGCTATAGTCCGTCGTGACCGAATAGTTTGACAGACTAGCATAAAAGCTAGTCGTAGTGATGCCCAGACTGATGAGCTTTTGAGCAGGACTAATTTTAAAGCTAGTCCGTCATGGTTTTAAAAACTAGTGCGTCGCGCTTTTCTGTCTTGACCGACTAGCATGACGGACTAGCTTAATATGGCTTCACCAGCTTGTCAGAGACGTCAAATCTGAAATATTCGAAGACATCTTAAAGATACGATTTAAAAACATGTATTTTGTCACAAGAATTCAATCCAAAAACATCTTATTATGATGATATAAATCAGAAGACATGAATTAAAACAGGAGGCACAATCAGTAACAAATAATGTGATGTTGAGATTTAAAACAACGAATATTAATAATAATTTGGAGAATCAAATATAAAATAATTACACTGAAGTCCGGGTCAGCCGGGCCAAACAAACAAGTAAGTTAGATGAAATGCATAAAGCTATTAATATGAGTCTTAAATTAAAGGTGTGATACTTATGCCTGCGTCAAGGGCAGCAATTTTATGTCACGACTGGGGGGGGGGGCACCGACAACATTTTGCCTTATAATAACATTTAGCATTATATTTAACATAGATTTTGCCTCTTTATTAGCTTCACTAGCTGATCACTTTAAAAACCGAGGGGTGACAATCCACCAGAAAAAAAAAATCGAGGGGGACACCTTCCCCCTGCCCCCCCCCCCCGGGGGGGGGGGGGTAGCTGCCAATGGCTTGCATCATTATTACTTTTTTGATGTTGAAGGCCTACCTTCAAGGCCTACCTTCAGAAATCACAAAGTCTTGTCTCTAATCCAATATTCCGTTATTACAGATACAAGTAATCTAAAAGAAAAAGTGGCACATATATTTATTATTACAATTAAAATCCAATTTTCATAATTTAATGAGATTGTTATTATCGTTGTAAAATACGCACAATTTATAAATTAATTTAAAAAATAATCTATGAACTGAAACATAAGGAATTCAAAAAAAGTACTCACACTTGTCACATGAAGGAGATCGCCATTATAATCCAAATCGTTAGTTTACGGGGTATATCGAGTCTGCTTCTTTACAGTTTGCCTATTAATTAGAATTCACATACAGATACTGCAAATATTAATAGTTGATGTCCTTTTCGCAATGCGCATGTTATTCAATCTGTATTCGCTGCTATTGCTAAGCCGGGCATTAACCAGCAATCTATAAGAATAGAGGGTAAGTCCACGCTATTTGTTCCCAAGGTGGTGATTTTTCGACGTTTTGACCATAAAGGGTATGAAATGAACTTAATGCAAATGAGGTCAAAAGTCGTTTAAAGGTCATATGACGTCACAAGGCTCATTAATATTCAAGAAAAATTACAAAAAGGATTAAAAATGCTATTTTCAACCATTCAAAAAAGAGGTTTGTCATACGAGTACAACCAAAAAGTATGTATTTTCTGTTTTTATATTCTCTTGGCTTACCCTGGTGAAAATATCACGAACCTAGCACATAGCTTTTTATATTTTTAGACTTAATAAATGTCATGTCTCAGAAATTGTCTCACAAAGGTTACAGAGCTGATGTAAAATCATGCCTTCTTATTTCTCACCCTCCCACCTTTAGAAATGAAAGAAAATAATTGTTTTTTACATTTGTGTTTTGTATTCTATTTCTTCTGTTTTATCAAAAAGATTTTTAAACATGTTGCTACGCCTTGGCTACACCAATTGTTTAATGAAAAATGTTATAGGGAATAATTGTCCCGTGTGTTACCTGTCCCGTTTGTTACCTGACATATTTTTTAAAACTTGACCTTGCCAAAAAACTCAAAGTTGTATTAACGTTAAAATTTGTCCTTACAATATTTTTTACATGTTTAAGTGGATAAGACTATGTAAGTTTAGATCTACTTTTTAAATTCAGAGTTATATATGAACAAAGTCAAAATTTGAAAACACCAATTTTTTTCTGGCCCCGTTTGTTACCGACGAATAAATGATCATGAATTAATTATGAATTGAGTTATTTCAACTATGTTTTACGTTTTCGTTGAAGATTCTTTACCTTCAAGTATTGAGATTTCATTTAAGATTTTTCAAACAAGCCCTATTTTTTGCTTTGAATGTCCCGTTTGTTACCGCGCAAAAAAGCTTGGACTTGCCCTAGACCATATTTTTTTAGTTCTATAGTAAGAGGTATTCAATTAGCCTGTAATTAAAGAATGGACGACAGTATTTGGAACCTACGCGTGAATTGCATACTTGTCATGATTGATGTTATGTATCATAAGCTTTCAGATTGTCAAACCAAAACAACCTTAGTGTAAGAATAATGTATCCACTTTGATTATGTTCGGAAACAGGATGAATAGAGTAGGTCCCTGTGTTCTAAATTTACAATGGAGACGTTAGTTGACTTTGCAACTGTGTGTATATCAAAAGCTAGTCTGTCATTATATTTGTAAACGACATTGCCACTATGTGTATCAAAAGCTAGTCGGTCATTCTAATGGGTAAACTGAATCCGTCTACCTACTTTTATTGAGCTCGTCCGTCGAGTCGACGGACGAGCATCAAGCTTGATGGACTAGCTTTTAAGCTAGTCCGTCAAGTTTAGATATTTAGATTCAGTTGTATGCTAGTCCTTCTCGACGACTAACATGACGGACTAGCTTTAAAGCTAGTCCGTCCACTGACGGACGAGCTTAGGTTTTCAGTGTACTCTTCTCTTTAAAAAATGAATAGTCTTATGTTCTGATATCCAATTTACGTCTTCCTACATTTATTTAATGAAAATCGGATTCTGTTTTGTTTTATCCACGTCTGTGTTGCATTTCGTTTGTTGTTTGTTCCCCCTTTTTTTTTTGTTATAGTTATTATATGTTTATTTCTTTTTTTCTTCTGTTTGTTACTGTTCTTCGCAGGCTTGTAACAGTCCTTATTTTACTACTTTATTGTATATATTAAAGAACAAACCTACTCATTCAAGATGATTTGTGACTTTTTAAAGCTGATTTTTGTAATGTTACTCTGTTATTTTGAGGGACCCACGTATTCACTTTTTAATGGGTCCCTCCATTTCCATAAGAAATATACAAATATATTTTTATATCCTATCTCAAAATTACAACCAAAAAAAATGTGTATTTATATCATGTATATATTTTATGCAGTTAAAGAATTATTTTGCAAACTATATTATACAATGTTAAATTGCACGATTCTGCTTTGTACAAATGATGATATGATTTCTGCAGAAATGAAAAATAAAGTTGAAATTTAAATTTAAATTTAAATGCAAGAAAAAAAAGGGATGAGTAACTTTGCTCTCTGTTCATAAGTATTACAATGATACGCTTATCTCAACCGGCCACACTGTATGTTTCTCATTTTCACTTGAGTCTTAATCTATTATAGAAATATACGGACTTTCAGCAAGGATAGTTGAATTTATATCCATCATTGAAATTTTTTTCGATCACCGATTGGTTAGGAGCACTTTACGTAAAAAAAAATAATTTTCCTAGAATAGAAAACTGTCCCATTTACCCGTACCCAGTATACCGTGTGAGTAAAAAAAAAAAAGCTAAACACCTAAAAGAATTCATTGAAAAGAAAACCAATTTATGAATCCCGAATCATTATACATATCATGAAAGAAAAACTTCCCCCGCATCTTCTGGTACCACTACTGTGTGGTATATATTTACGCTTGGATGAACAATTCGTATTGTTTACTAACATGTAAATTCGAATTGTGCGAAGTTGGGGATAAAATGAAAAAAAAGCTAACAAAAAAAAGCAACTCAATCCTGATAAAAAAAACATAACTTTTTAACGAATTTTTTTTTAGTCAAATAACGTGGCAAGGGTGTTGTTACTCTTATCGACTAGATTCTGTTTTCAGGTAATATATGAGTGAGCACACATCAAATAGAAATGGTCACTTACGAACTTAAAAAAGTCTCTAAATACTTTGGAAAAGTGATTATTTTGTGTCTCGCCCACCCTTGAGTACATAACATGAAGGTTTCCCAAAGTACATCCCTAACCAAGTTTGATTTCACAAGAATGTCTTGCAAATAAAATTTAACATTCGACCCCGACCTTTGACCTCTCTATATGACCCCCGACAGCACCGCAACATGATGTTACCCCTAATGCATATACAATCCAAATTTGATTTTGGTTTAAGTGACATAAAAGAGTCTTGCATGTAAACTTAAACGGTTCAAATAAAATGACCTTTGCATGTAAAGTGTGACGTATGGACGACGGACGGACGCCATTTGGATCCCTAAGTCTCGCACTTACCTTCGGTGGGCGAGACAATGAAAATGAAACAATATTAATTTTTCTGACAATAAAATGTAAAAAAAAAAAAGAAGTTTTACTTGCAATAAAATATGGAATAAATATCAACATACCCACTATCTCCAAGTAGCCACCCGGTACCATCTGCTCTTGCCTATAGCTGTTGTTTCAGTACGTTCTCAGCGACAATCCGTCAATCTTGAGCACTGCCACCCCACATGGCCAGGATATTTGTTTTGTTTTTTTCGGCATGTTTACAAACAATCAATTCTAGGACTAAGAAAAACACACCAAAAAAAGACAAATGCGAATGTGTCTCCAACATGTCTCCGCTTTTAAGAAAATCAATGTCATAAATCAACGTCCATGACTCTCAACCTTTTCACTAATGGTATGTTTTATTGGAAAATAAAATATGCATCGAAGCCCGGAGACTGAATTGTACAATATTTTTTACAAATTCAAAATTTAACAACTTACACATTAACGTAATTTAAATACAGACATACAGGATGATAAACAGCTACATCTAATGTGAGAGAAAGATGGTACACTCTAAAGGCTGAAGTGCTGTTTTTAGCTCTTCAGAGGCTGAAATCAGCACTTTTTAAGAGCTTGTTTAGTGACCGCACTCAAAGTACTATTTTAGCAATTTCACGTGAGCTAAACTTTCAGCAAAATGGGCAAAAACGGCGTGACTTTGTTGGGATTCGAACCTGGGTCCCTTGCATAAGAAGCGCTGACGAGCACGTTATACCAATTCACATCTCACGGTTGCTAGCAGATCATATTGTTTCATGATGAACTTTCTTCGAAGTTGCCATAATTATCTACTATGCTTTCATAATTCAAGCAAGTTAGAGAGATCTCCGTTGGTCTATTGGTAACGTCAGCGGTACTCTTCCATGTCTAGGTTAACCCGGTTGGAATCCCATATCGACATTGAACATTTATTTGTTGATAAATTAGCACTTGGGTAAGTGTTTATACGCACTTCAGGTGCTGATTTAGCTCTTCAAGTGCATAATAATAATAATAATAATAATAATTCTTAATTTATAAAGCGCAACTTCTCTGCCTAAATGAGGCACCCAAGGCGCACAGAAACATGATACTTATACAAAGGTAACATCTACAAAATAGAAAAATATACAACTAATAATTATAGCAAAATTAAATGAAAAATGAAATTAAAATTGTACAGTCAGATAATTTAATTGACAGGTCAACAGGTCCTTTCCTTCACGCCCACTAGCCATATGTTTTATTCATTAGATAGGTTTTGAGGCTTTTGTGGAAAATGGTTACTGATCCACTCGACTTTATGTCAGGAGGGAGTGCATTCCACAAACGAGGGGCAGACGCAAGAAAAGACCTGTCGCCCCATGACCGCTTCGTTCTGGCTTCCTGGAACTGATGGCTATTCTCTGACCGGAGACCAGGTCTAGCACATCTTTTCTCCTGTAGTAGATCTGCTAAGTACATAGGTGTTTTGTTAGTTCTTAGTTTGAACACCATGGAAAGTATCTTGTACTTTATTCTCTGCCTGACAGGGAGCCAGTGAAGATCCCTCAGAATGGGTGTGATATGAGCGGATACTCTAGATCTGGTGATGAGACGTGCAGCAGAATTTTGAAGCTTCTGCAGTCGTTTAATCTGACTTTCGGGCAGTCCATTTAAAGTGCTATTGTACATGTCCAGTCGTGACGTTACTAGAGAATAGACTACCTGCTTCGTGGCATGTGGGGTCAGGTAGTCCCGAATTCGACGAATGTTTCGAATATGGTAAACACATGAACGGATGCAGCTTGAGGTTTGAGGCTCCATAGACATTTTGGTATCCAGTGTTAAACCAAGAGAGCGTACTTTGGGAGCCCGACTAACAGATACCTCGCCGACCTTCAGATCTGGTATGGTGACTTTCTTCATCTGTTGCGATGAACCAAAGACGATAAATTCTGTTTTGGCCTGGTTGATTTGAAGGAAATTCTTCCCCATCCACTCGGATATATCTGCAATGCAGGACTCAAATCTTGCTACAGTTTCGTCGACATCAGTTTGATCAGGTTGACAAGAGACATACAGCTGAATATCATCGGCGTATATGTGATACATTATATCATGTCTGGTGATGATATCACAAATTGGTAGAACATAGATTGAAAACAGTTGCGGGCCGAGCACTGAACCCTGGGGAACAGAACAGTTAAGAAGAACTGGGTCCGAAACGTCATCCTCACCAATGCGAACAGCCTGAGTGCGACCATCTAAGTAGGATTGACACCAACTCAAAGCCGACCCTCCGATACCAACTTCTTGAAGTCTCCGTTGCATGACACGATGATCTACCGTGTCGAATGCTGCGCTGAGATCCAGTAGAACTAAACCAGTCAACATGCCCCGATCCATAGACTGTAAGATATCATTAGTCACTCTCAAGACAGCTGTCTCAACTGAATGGTTCTTTCTGTAAGCTGACTGGAAAGGGTCTTGAATGGACTGGTCAACTACACAACCAAGAATACGTGTAGCAGCAACTCTCTCAATCACTTTTCCAAGATATTTCAAGTTAGCCACAGGCCTGTAGCTTGCTAGTCTTTCTTTATCCAGGCTGGGCTTTTTCAGCAAAGGTCTAATGATGGCATGCTTTAGGTTCTCGGGAAAGGCAGCTGCAGTAAAAGACCTATTCACCAACCTCGTAATAAATGGAACAAATGTACGAACATTTTCCTTTATTAGCCATGTTGGAATAGGATCTTGTTGACAAGAACTTGACGGTGAACGTTTGATGAGTTCTCCACCTCATCCTCGGATACTCCTACGAAGTCGACCATGTATGGAACTTCAAGTGTAGTCCTTTCACCAATGTTCTGATTATTCACAAAGGCATCTCGAATCTTGTTAATCTTAGTCATAAAATGCTCTGAGAAACTGTTGGCTAATGATCCCTCAGACTGACTTTGCGGTAATATAGGAGCACTTTTCTTTTGAAGCAGCTCATCAATGATGGCAAACAAAGCTTTCTGATCTGAAATGTAACTCTCGACAGCAGAAGAGTAGAACTGTCTCTTTGCATTCTTTATGAGTTTGGTAACGATTCTGCACTGTTCAAGGTATCTCTTATGTTGTAATTTTCCTTCCTCACTGGACTTACATTTTCTCCACTTCCTTTCCAACCTTCGCCTCACTTTCTTTGCTTCACGAATCTCTTCATTGAACCATGGAGACTTCTGCCTTGGGTTCAGGCGCCGTGTCTTTAGAGGTGCTAAGACATTAAGGATATCACGAAGAGATCGTTCATATTCTTCCACCGACTTAAAAAGATCTATGTTCTCAACGTCAATTGACGACAGAGCCTCAGAAACACGTTGTTGAAAGAGATCGCGGTCCATTCCCTTGAAATTATGAGTGGTAACTGTCTTCACTGAATACCGAAGTTTCTGCAAGATCAACTTGCAAATGATTGCAAAATGATCTGACAATCCAGGATGGACTGATATATTAGAGATTACATTGTAACCATCACGAGTTATCAACAGGTCCAGTGTATGGCCATGACGATGCGTTTGGGTGGTTACGTACTGAGTCATACCATACGAAAATAGCAACTCATTGAAATGTACAGTATTCACAGCAGCTGCGTCATCCATCCAGATGTTAAAATTACCAGTAAGCAAGAGTTTGGAAGGATGCAGAAGGTAATAGTCCATCAATTTACTAAAGTCGTCAAG
Source organism: Paracentrotus lividus (assembly GCA_940671915.1). Classification (NCBI taxonomy): domain Eukaryota; kingdom Metazoa; phylum Echinodermata; class Echinoidea; order Camarodonta; family Echinidae; genus Paracentrotus; species Paracentrotus lividus. Next base: position 634,304 of record CALNVZ010001857.1, on the reverse strand, counting down.
AAACGATGTGAAAAGCACATGCTGACCATCCTCACTGCTTCTTTCAGAGCGATAGACGATGACCAATCGAAATGAACTATGATCATCTGTTACTTGTGCATGTAAGGCCTCGAAAGAAGGAAACGTCTGTAGTTCCTCTGTCCTCACTCGAAGATCGGATTTGTACAGCAGTCCAACACCACCTCCAGGTCTACTCTTTCGAGGAACAAGGACAAACGAGTAGCCACTAGGGGTAGCTTCCTTGACCACAAGATCATCATCTGGTTTCAGCCATGTCTCGGTCAAAGCTACGATGTCAAAAGCTTGCTCAGTTACAAAGTCTACAAACTGCGTTGTTTTATTCCGGATGGACTGTAAATTCACGGTGCAGAATTTAGCAAACTCTGTGACAGGCTGAATGTGAATCAAGTTATTACTATCACAAGCTCGGACATTTTGTCTAACCTGTCTCACACTCTCCTAAATGACGAGGATAAAATGCAGGGTCTTTGTGAAAGCTCGATGTCCTCTCTTTGTTGGTTTGACTCTGCTGATCCCATAATCCACTATAGTCTGGTACAAATTGTGTGGCAGACGGGTTCCGTGGCATTGTCTTTGGATGTTGAAGAGCTCCTCCCTGGAGTAGCTCAAAGCCATGGTTCCGAGGATTATGAGGATTATAGCTAGGCAGTGATTAGCCATGGATTCCATTGATGTCTACTCAAGAGGAAACACACAATAGCCATATAGCTTGCTGTAGAGAAGTGAATCCAAATGGCAACAGTCAGAATCCAAAAATTAAGATATATTTCCACATTAATTGTCAAATAATGAGCAAACGATGAGAATGAAGAAATGTCCTCCAGATTCCATGTCAAATGCTCTTCAAACTGGTACCAAACATTTCAAAATTGTGTCAAATATGATCAAATAATTCAACAAAATTTAGAGAGCTAAAAATGAGTGCAACATGTGCGCAACCCATGTCTTGTAAGTAAAAACTATACGAGCACCCAGATATTAGCACTTCAGTTTTTAGAGCGTAGGAAAAGGTTGAAGTGAGAAGGGAAAACAAACGGAGCAGAGAAAAGAGGAGAAAAAGTGAAGTGCAGAGAGAATATTTAGAGCATTGAGAATTATCATGCATACATAAAGAATTGTATAATAAAGGATTGATTAAGTTTTCCCGATGGTACTACAATAGTTTTAATTCCTAATGACTTTGTACAGGAGGCATCGATTTTTTAGGTCAAATAACGATTGATGAGTCTTTCAGGGTATTACTGTAACATCAAACCTATTGTTCAGTGATTTCATGGTATAAAGCAATTATGAGCTTTAGTTTGGTACCAAATTTACAGTCATAAGCCAAATATTTGGCAGAGAAATTCAAGTTTTCCCCAAAATCAAGCACAAAATGTAAAATTTCCCATTAAATTTGTACAGGCGTCGCACAGTGGGCCACGTACAATACCCCCCCCCCCCCAAAAAAAACAAAAAAAAAAACAACAACAACAACAACAACAACAACAACAACAACAAACAAACAAACAAACAAAACAAAAACAAAAACAGCAACAAAAAAAAGAACAAAAAAAAAGAAAAACAGGCATTTGGTTATCAAATCAATTTTAATTTGTTCATGTTTCAAGCAAAAATTACAAACTCTAGATCATGTAGTGCAATATTTCTTCTTAAATATAATTTTGAGCGGGTCGTTTCGCTTTAACAGGATCCCAATTTTCAATTTAAGGGTATATTATGTGTAAATTACAAATTTGATAATGTTAAACAATTTTCATTGAACGGATTCTGTGATTTACTTCAAATTGCACTCACCTGTCTCAGAATAGATACTTTAACTAATTGTATAAATTAAAGGCAAACCCTTATTCAATTCTGAGGTCACTTTTGAAGAAACAGGGGGAAAATTGGGAAACTTTATTGCTCCCTATTGCTGCGCACAAAATACCCTGAGCCCTTTTATTATAATTTCTACTTTACAGTTATACCAAATTTGGCTGCCACCTTCTGCCACTTTTTTGAGTTAGAGCCGATTTTCCGTTAGTATATTTGCCTCTTTGATCGCCAAAATTTGCTATCAAAGCGTATTGTGTCTACAAAAAATCTCAACGTAGGTGGCGTAAATATTCGATTTGAAAACCCCAAATCCCAAAACAACAAAAACAAGAGTACAACGAATTTTCAAAAATACTAGCATGCGCATAAATAGATACTGTAACGATATTGGGTTTGGAATGATTGTATTAGTGTATTCTGGTCACAGAAATACTTCTAGTAGCATTACATGTGGAATCGATAGTGGACGTCATTGGCTTTGAAAACGTTTTGGTTACGTTTGACTACAGTCTGTGTCAAAAAAAAAAATGGTACAGTCGGCAAAAAAATAATTTAGGTGTGAAATCTTTTCATATTATGTGTGTTTGTGGTACAAATTTAAAGCCAAAAGATTTTTCTTTGTTCTTTGCGCTTTGTTCTGTATAATTTGCTTTCGTAGAACAAACGTTATGCTAAGTTTTGTGCGACAAGGAACAAATCGAAATTACGCACTTCTATTGTTCTGGAGCGCTGAATTCACGGTCATTATGCGAAATCATACACAAAGGCATGGGACGGCGTGCGAAAAATGGATTTTTCTTGATTGTAGAAAATTAGTCATATCTAAAAAAATACTGCTCCAAATGTGATGAAAAAATTGCAGATGAAAGTCTGATTACCCTGCTTTTTTAAAATACTAAACAATACTAGGTTGTGATTTATCTTAATGCTATAAAAAAAATGTTTTCCACTTGTACCATTTTATTTGACACAGACTGTATAACTATTGTTGTTGTTGTTTTGGTTATTAACTAAGGTTATATTATGATTGCTGATGACAGGACAATTCACATAATAGGTTATTTGTATTATTTGAAGTAGGATTCGGAAAGTAAGTATTTCTTAACTAGTATTAATAATCATAGTAAAGGGCCTGTCCCACAGAAGGCGATCGTTGTGGCGACAACCTGCGAACTACCTTTTAGTACCCATCGCCACCATGCGCAGGTCCAATCGCCTATAAGATCGTGAATTATCGCGTCTGTCGCCAACAAATAAGTAGCAAAATTCTGTTCGCCGCTGCTTTCTCAACAAGTTAAACAATAGCCGGCGTCAGTTGGGTTGACGTCAATGACCGTAGCCTGTCTTCTCTTGTCGCGGCAAGGTACTATCGTAGATTGTCGCCAGATAGAACATGTGTAGCAAAGCGGAACGGCGACCAGTTGTAGGTTGCCGCGCTCCAGCGTACGTTGCACGCATCGCTGAACCGAAAGGCCAGTGAAATTTAAGCCGCTACGACCTCTGTCGCCAGTCGCCACCTACATTCACCAAAATCATGATCGGCCTCCCATTCAGATACTGCACAGTCGCCGCTGATTTTTGAAATTTTCAAAAATCTCTCACGACCCAAATTATGATGCGCGACTGAGAGGACTATCACGAACCTAAAGGCGACAGGCCGCCATCAGGTAGAAAACACTCGATCGCCTGTGTCAGTCGTAAGGATCGCCACAGTGCGCAAGTTCATATTTTAGTTGATTTTAAGCTGCGACAAGAGAAGTCGAGCCGCGAGATGCGCGAAGGTCGAGGCTATTGTATTATCGGATACCAACTATTGTTAGCCTATTGTTTGCGTTGGAGCAAGTCGTTGTCGTAGCCTATCGTGGACAGAGTCGTAGATACGTAGATGATCTTCGGTCACCTACGATTCTGACACGATTCTGGCAGGTTCTAACATGCATAGGTTGTCGCCACAACGATCGCCTTCTGTGGGACAGGCCCTTAACTCTTAACGTGCCGGAGGCCCATAAATGGGCCCATAGCCCTGGCGTGCCGGAGGCCCATTTATGGGCCCAAAAAAAGTTTCAAAAAGTTGTTTCCCTTTTGCCCCCAAAAGGACGTCGAAAATTTACTTTTGAGCTATAATTTTGACATATTTGTTTAGGTGAATACTGCGACTTTCCAAATCTATAAAAAAAAAACGTATGTCATAGTGGAGTTTTTTGTCAGAAAGAGACATTTTATATTGAAGTATGATAATTTGATCACGACCAAAGAATTTCGAAGCGTCGAGTATTTGTGGCGTGTGTTTAGGTACCGGATGTCTATTCAGTTGCGTGCTGTCTTGCGTGTGTGTCTCGTTACACGTGACTCAATGGGGGAAAGAAAAGCGATGAACAATGTGTACTTACCTAGCTTTTACACGGCAAATGAATACATTTTCAATGAACAGTAAGGCAGATTAAGTTATGCTTTCATTTCTATCAAATATGAAAGGGATGTAAATGTCAAAACTAACTTTTGTAAGACCTAATATTAGTTTGTTCTTACGCCTACTCCTTTGTTCATTGTTTGTTTATTGATGGTCGTATTTACAGATACCATATCCTAAGCTACTGTTATGGTCTGTTTGTTGGGATCCTTGTTTACTCCACTAAGGGGAACAGTTGTTGTACTGAAATCAGGAATCGATGGCGAGTTCACGAAGCAAAAATGAAAATAGCAGAAGTTCTTATTATAAAGAATAGAAGGAATTATCATTAGCAATTCCTCAAAAAGACAAAATGCTACTTTTTGTCTTTTGCATAAAAAAATAATGTTTTTTTTTTTTTTTTTTGTAATCGTTTTTTTTCTTCACAAATACAAATCTTTATAATAAACATTAGAAGTTTTTCTACGAAATCGATGTAATTCGCTTTTGGGTGGTGTAGATCGAGTTATCCTTGTGTGCTTGTCATTTGGCTATATATAAGCATTATTTCCTGTAAACTGAAATTTCCCTTATTGATTTTTTTTTAATTATTATAAATGTCTAATGTATGTGTCAAAAACTATGTTTCGTGAACTCTCAAAGCTGTCCTTGCACTGAACTCTTATATTTGCAATCATCTATTCAGACAATAATTGGGGCGATGGAAAGTGCGTCAACCTGTCTTGACAATCGACAATTAAATCATACAGGCTTGTCATTATAGTGAACAATAGATGTATCACCATTGGGCGTCTTGAGTTTACTCGCGGTGTGTTTTTGAAATCTTTTCAAAATGTTCAATCCCGGACCTCTTCATTACGGGGTGATTACGGGGCACGTAGCTGTGAAAGAAGAGTCGTTTATGTATATTTCATATGAACATCATATCACAAAATTGTCCAGAACGGCTGTTTTCATCTCGCCGGTCCGGCCCCATCGGGATATGTGAATATGGCATATGGTCTGATTGAATATAAGTTGAGATCATATTTTCAGCAGATGTGTAACATAATATAGTAAATGGTTTCAATTAATCTCACGATCGCTTGAAGATATTCTAAAAGTAACTAAATAATTTATGATGGGATGTCTTTCCTGCCGACAATCCCCCCCTTTCAATATCCAGGCCATCCGAATTTAGAAACTTGTAAATTCAGGTATTTAGCGATAATACGTGTATCTCTTCTTTTTTTTTGTCTCTCTCTATCTATTGCGAATCAGATGCGATGCAAATACTTCTTGAATGTTTTTGCACATTATTGGAAGGAGGAGAAACCATATTTTAATAGTGGCATGACTTAGTTTGTCAAATTTAGTTATTTATTTCCAATTAGTTTACATTTTTCGAAACTAAAGTTTATAAATTCTTGTACTGCAGAATGTTGTGCATCATTATTTTATTGACAGGTAAATGAAAGTGCGTTGCCCTGGCTTGACAATAGGCAATTAAATCATACCGGCTTTTCATTATAGTGAACAATAAATGTTTACATGCGATGTCTTCGAGCGATCTGTTCAAATGTTCAATCCCGGACCTCTTCATTATGGGGTTATTACGGGGGCACGTAGCTGTGAAAGAACAGTCGTATGTATATTTCATATGAACGTCATATCACAAAATTGTCCAGAACGGCTGTTTTCACCTCGCCGGTCCGGCCCCATCGGGATATGTGAATAAGGCGTACGGTCTGATTGAATATAAGTTGAAATCATAATTCATAAATAACAAAGTAAATGGTTTCAATTAATCTCAAGATCGCTTGAAGATATTCTAAAAGTAACTAAATATTTCATGATGGGATGTCTTTCCCGCCGATGACCGCCCCCCCCCCTCTCTAATATCCATGCCATCCGAGTTTAGAAACTTGCCAATGAAGGTATAGCGGAACGAAAATATGTGTAATTTGAACGGCTTCCAGATAGTAGATCTGTTTATTGCAATAACATGAACCATAATTGAAACGATGCATATACTTCTTGAGTGTTTTTGCACATTGAGAGTGAGAGAGAGAGAGAGAGAAAGAGAGAGGGGGTGAGCGATTAAAATTACTGTTTTCCTGAACAAATATAAATGTAATAATATGATCCCTAATTTCATATATTTTGTATTGAAAGTGAGAGAAGGAAGGAGCGATTAGTATTATTATTGCCATGAACAAATATAAATGTCTTTTGCTTCCTTATTTATATATTTCGTATTGAGAGTGAGAGAGAGAGAGAGAGAGAGAGAGAGACGGAGAGCGATTATTATTATTATTATTGCCATGAACAAATATAAATGTAATGATATGATTCCTAATTTCATATATTTTGTATTGAGAGCAAGAGAAGGAGCGATTATTATTTATTGCCATGAACAAATATAAATGTGATTTACTTCCTAATTTTATATATTTCATATTGAGAGTGAGAGAGAGAGAGAGAGAGAGAGAGAGAGAGAGAGAGAAATAGACAGAGATATTATTGTTTTCCTGAACAAATATAAATGAAATGATGTTATTCCTAAGTAAATATAGTTTGTATTGAGAGTGAGAGAAGGAGCGATTATTATTATTATTGATATATAAATGTAATTTGTTTCCTAATTTTATATATTTCGTATTGAGAGAGAGAGAGAGAGAGAAATAGAGAGATATTATTGTAATATAAATTTAATGATATGTTTCCTAATTTCATATATTTACATTGAGAGTGAAATAGAGAGAGAGAGAGAAAGAGAGAGAGATTATTGTAGTTATGCATAATTCTTGATTGAATGATAAGTTTTGCTCAGATATATAAACACACTTTGAGTCCTGTTTTCATACACATTTTACTTATCGATTGCGTAGTTAGGGTGAGAGAAAGTGGTAATGACTATTATTGATAATAATCGAGATCAGTAAATGGCGTTATGTAATTGTCATGTTGACATAGACGTTCATCTCCAAATTGAATTACACGCAAGAGAGAGAGAGAGAGAGAAAGACAGAGAAAAGACAGAGAAGGGAATAATAGTAGAACAAGACTAAGGAGTAAGGAATAAATAAAACTAATACTCTACTTGCGATATGAATACTTATTTATTAGCTCGATAATGTTCAAGCATTTGGTTAGTGCAACGCAATGCAGTATACAACGTAGCGTACTATTTATATATATGTCGCAGTTGACTCATTTCTGAATAGGAACAACAACAGCAACAACAAAAATCGATAGTGGCAATAAACCACAACTTTAGACTTCTGTCTGTATTCTGCTCGCGTCCGGTTGGTAAGCCTAATCTGTGGATTAGCATTATCGATTTCTTGGGCTTGACCTATGGCGGTTGCAAAACAGCCAACAATGTAGAAAAAACAGAAAAAATAACAACCGGATATTCGTAAGAAATGCTTTTCTGGAAGGGGTGGACTCGCTTTTAGACTTTTCCTTATAAAATTGCAACCAGACCATCATTTGCAACAAATTTGGTATTTTTGGAAAGGCAATGAACCAGGCTATAATGTCATTTAGTGAACAATATTCTATGAATATTTTTTAGCAAACCATAATGTCCGAAAGTCGATACAGAAGATTATTTACTCTGCTGTAAAAAAACAAGTTTCTTCTTTCCCGGAAAAACGTATTTTTTGATAAATTTTACAAAACAAAAATATATTAATAAGAAGCAGAAGAAAATTTCCTACAACTTACTCATTTACTTTTTTTTCATACGACCAGTCAGTGCGGAGATATCACTGTTGATATATTGGATAGCAGTTACGTTTTGATATCAATGGCGTTTGCGCTGAACACCCCGGCACGCCAGGGGTTCGCCGCCGGCACGTTAAGAGTTAAAGCGTACTATTAAGGAATCGTTTTTAAAGGGCCTCTCCCACAGGAGGCGATCGTTGTGGCGACAACCTGTGCATGTTAGAACCTGCCAGAATCGTATCAGAATCTTACTAGGTGACCGAAGATCATAATACGTATCTACGACTCTGTCTACGATAGGTTACGACAACGACTTGCTTCCACGTAAACAATAGGCTAACAATAGCTGGTATCTGATAATACAATAGCCTCGACCTTCGCGCATCTCGCGGCTCGACTTCTCTTGTCGCAGCTTAAAATCAACCAAAATATGAACTTGCGCACTGTGGCGATCATTGCGACTGACACAGGCGATCAAGTGTTTTCTACCTAATGGCGGCTTGTCGCCTTTAGGTTCGTGATAGTCCTCTCAGTCGAGCATTATAATTTGGGTCGTGAGTGATTTTTGAAAATTTCAAAAATTAGCGGCGACTGTACAGTATCTGAATGGGAGGCCGATCCTGATTTGGGTGAATGTAGGTGGCGACTGGCGACAAAGGCCGTAGCGGCTTAAATTTCACTGGCCGTTCGGTTCAGCGATGCGTGCAACGTACGCTGGAGCGTGGCATCCTACAACTGACCGCCGTTCCGCTCTGATCGAAGAAAAAGAAGAAGGAGAAGAAAAAAAAAAGAGATCAGTGATCCACAGTGGAAATTGGGGCCATGTTTCCTACCATCATTAATTTCTAGCGCCCCATGACCTACATAGCACCACTAAGTTTAACTTTTGGCGCCCCAAAGTTTCTAGTCAATTTTTAGGTTTAGTATACAAATATACAATGACAATCGAGGATCTGGTTAAAACTATTCGCAACGAAGGAACATCACATAGTACTATTCTCTCGAGGGCCATCGGCCCGAGAGAGAATAGTACTATGTGATGTTCCTGAGTGCGAATAGTTTTAACCTGTTCTGAGAATGAGTCATTGTATATTTGTTTTATATCCCTTCCACTATAATACCATTCCTTTTAATTTTTTTAATGAACAAAATTATATAGTCTATGCTTACCTTTCTTCTGGATCCAATAAAATCAATTTTTCAAAAATGTCTTGCCTAATCGATCGTCTGTTATGTAAGCGCACCTGGTCAGTGCAGCTCGCCGAAAGTTTCCCGTGGCATGCAGTGGAGAATTCAGGTAAAAGCAGCAGAGTAGCACCGCTCGCGTTGCGTTGCGCAACTCGTGAATAGGGTGGGGGGGGGGGGTCGGAAAAACGTATAGTCCAGTTTTTCCCTAGGGAAAAAATGTACTATGCGTGACGTCATGAAGAAAAACGAACTATTTCTTGAGAAACGTTTTTCTTAGTTAAACTATTCTTTTTCTCCTTGTGTACACTCTCAATGCAAACAATCTTAGATAAAGGATATAATACCTTCTATTAGGTTTCGGGTCAGTTTGGTGCCCCCTGTATAGGCCTATATTGAAGATCAAATCGGCGCCTTTAAGTTCAATTTAGTGTCCCTCTATAAAGGTTAAGATATATTGCATGCCCTCTTAAACCTCATTTTGAGACCTTTTTTGACATCCCCTGAGTTTCGATTGAAGTTGAAGCCCCTTTAAATACTTTAAGATCAATATGGCGCTTCAAATTTTAAGAACAATTTGCCCCCCCCCCCCCCCCCGCTTCAGATAAACATCAAAGTCTCTATAAGTAAAATTATTATTATTTTTTTTTTTTTATTTTATTTTTTTACTTTTTCACGCTACCTATCAACCTTTTATTCTTACCCCTCTTCATTGTCAATTGTTCTCACTGTTCCTTGCAAAGTTTCTTTAGGTTTAGAGCTCTATAATTTTTTGCTCGCACTTCGCGTTCGCATTGTATTATATGTTTCAAAATCATTTGAGGAGGACCAACAAAAAAAGGTTTAAAATTATTATTTTCCCACTAAAAAGAATCCGATGCATACAACTCCCAAAACATTTTATGCAAAATGCCTTTTGACACCCCGAAGGTAAGGCTTTTTTCTTTTTCTTTTTTTCTATTAATTTATTTTACCTTCGTTGGTAACGAAATCGGTATTCATGATTCTTGAATGCAAAATTTCAGTAATGCAAGAACTCCAAATTGTCCGCTCGCGCTTCGCGCTCGCATTAAATTAAAATATTTGCAGAGGAAATAAAATTTGATAAGCTACGTGTATGTATGAACAGCAAATCATCCCCAGGTCGGGGAAAATGTATATATGACACTGGTACAAATAAAACAAATCGAAATTGGGTAGAACTGGAGTAGAATTTAGGTGGCGTAAATTCTCGATTCTAAAACTCGAATTTGCAAAACAACAAAAACATAGGAGTACAACGATTTTGGGAAAATATTGTCATGCGCACATGAGGTGCTTATATGTGGAAGTGGGGGGGGGGGCGGACCTCTTTACTATTTAACCCCTTCTGTATGATGTTAACCAGGCTACGCTAAAAAAAAAAATGACCTATTGTACTACAATTTCTATTTGCCTATGTGTTAAATAGCCGTAGGGGCGACCGGGGACAATTGTAAAACTTTTTTCCAAATTTGACTTATCAACTTTATTATAGCTAAATACTTGCTTAAAACCAAGTAAAACGAAACAAGGATATCTTAGCTCGATATATGAATAGGTTTGGGTAAAGTAAAACTATTTATTTTGAAGCCATTATCATTTCAAAACAAGAGGTCGAGCGTTACAATTGCCCCTGAACCTGGGGCAATTGTAACACGAAATTGTAACATGAAATTGTAACATTTTGTTTTTCTTTATCAAAGCTTTGCACTTGACAGATCCAAGATTTAAACAACATTACCCACATAAGCTAATCATAATAATTATGTTTTAAAAAAATCATATTTATAAAATTATATTTTCCTCTTGCTATATTTATGGCATGGTTTTATTGCAGCAGTTTACGTGCTCTGTACGGGCTATGGCATTGTCCAGGGGGTAGGTACGGGGCAAAGGTACTTAGTTAAAGTATACACACGGAGAAAATACACAATATTTGCTAATAATGGCCAAATTGCATGTTGCTGAATAGATTTTCCTTCGTTTATTAGATTGACATGCTGAAAATGACTTGAATCTCTCAGAAATAGCTGTAAATGGTTTTTAATGTTTTTGTTTAATCCGCCCCCAAATGGGCCGCTCGGCGTGCGGAGGAGCTCCTGGCTTGTGACGTCACACCTTGGACAGCTCGAACAACAGCTAGCCAGCTGATCTGAGCTTGCGCGCGCAGCTTGATGCATGTATACGTGCATGCAATGCATGCATGTACTGTACATATAAACGTAAACACATAGCTCGCACTGTACTAGCTTGCTATAGCTGCTGTGTCTCGGATTAATATGGCTCTTTTATCACAACTGATTACACCATTGGACAAATCATAAAGGGTTGTATATCCTTAAAATATCTTTTTTTGAGATATTGTTAACGATTGTGATTATTTTTTAGATTTGAACTTGCCGCGTTAGATGTTTGAAGAGTTTGCAATCATGGTAAATGCACGAATTGCCTTGCTCATCTCTCACCGAGGGGCCGTGAACGGTGCGACCCGTTGGTTGTTGGTGAAGCGTTTAATTTGGCCATTGATATTCGGAGATATAATGCTTAAAATTCCACGTAAATTTATTGTGACTTCATTCTTAAGAATACTTATTCTGTGTTGAAACTATATTGATTTTAATATGATTGTTTCTTTATAATCTGAATCCTCCAAATAAGGTTTTAGAGCAAAATATAATCGTTCCACCGTCATGACTTTCCCAAATAACTTACACGGATTAACACTACCATCATTAGTTTGACAAGGTGTTCATGTCACATTTCCTCCAAAATTCCTTATTTATCGAAATTCAATGGCTGAAAGACCAGAAACGTCCATAAAATAAAACCAATACATATTGAAGAGACAGAATATTTAAGAATCAATTATGTAAGCATTGATTTGTTTGCAATATTTACGGTCTACTAAATTTAGTTTTGCTTTATTCTTACACACGCAACGGGATACCAGTCCGCCAGGAGCGGATGGAATATTCAGTCGTCTCTCGTAAGACTGCTGCTTTTATCACGAATGCAAAATCTGTCAAATCCATTGCAACAAGGTCGAATCTACAAAATAATGTTATTTCATTCTGAATAATATCTAAAACCATGAAAAAAGGTTCACATATGCTGTAACTGAAGAACTAAGGAGCTATTCCATCCGAAAGTTTGGACGAATTATTGTTATAGATAACGGATGAAAGTATCTCGGGATCTGCACAATAATATAAAGACTTACAAAACCAAATGAACAATTTCAAGATTATGATAACCTTACAATATATATATACTGGTTATAATAATTTGTCATAAAAACAAAATTAGAAGTGCAATTTGAACAGTCCATAATGAAAACAATGTCACTTTGTTTCATTTTTTTTTTCACTCACTCTCGTGCTGAGGATAGGCCTATTTTAATTATATCTTAATATAATGAAAAAGAATACATTATTGGAACGGAATAACTTAAATATATAGACAAATGATAGAGGAACAGTCGGCAAGATATATCATTTGACCAGTTAGTCAGGGCCTGGGGTGAAGCATGAGAGGAGAGGAGAGAAAGAAAGTTTTCAAGAATCAGAATGTGCAATGTACGCAATATAGCACAGTACGGGATACGTGCATAAAGTGGACACAGTACGGGTGCCCACGCTGTGACGTCATAATCTCGACGCCCTTGCGGGGTACCGCTTAAGCCTGAAAATGGGGGCCCTTCTTTGAAAGGTGATAACTCCCGATCTAAAAGAGATATTGACAAGGGGTTTAGATATTCTGAATCAGTAAAGATTTTCCGTTGCAGTGGTATGAGTCTGGTTGCAATTTTGACCCTCCAGTTGTCTACTTTAACAGTATTGTTACTATTGCCCCTGGGGTGGGCGACCATATTTGGAGAGATATTTTTTCTATCTTCGCTCAGGTATTCATCGTTGAAACTTTAGCAAAATGCAAGCCTAAGAATATAAATTCTAAATAATAAAAATTACAGCCATAGCTCAACTACATATGTGTCTGTTTACACTCAAACAGCATGTGGAACAATGAAATATACATTCTTTGTGCACAGGTTAAGTTTGTAGCGTGTTTCTGCTAGGGATGGGAGCCTCTGTTACAATTGTCCCGTGTTACAATTGTCCCCCATCTTCCCTACATGTCAAATAAAAAACAAATTGTTCATGACCTCAATGAAACCAACGAAACGGCGTAGTTTGGTCCTAAATTAAAATGAATCTGTCATGCATCCATGCCTTTAAAACAGTATTTTAATGACGTCAAATAATTTAAAATGCTCCAATTGTATTCCAGTGGTCTATAGAAGCCCCCTTCATGTCTTATTTATAAAATTTAATCAGAAAAAGAACATTTTGAGGAGAAATATGCCTTAACCAATCAGAAACTGTATTTAAATGACGTCATAGAAATTTGAAAATATGTGACCCATCACATCAAAATCAAACACAAGTCGCCAGAAAAGAGTCAAAGCTCCCAACAAAACAATCTATTTTCAAAGGCTTTGCCGTAATCATCTCTATTCACCTTTTTTTACAGATCATATAAGAATCATTGAAAATTCAGAAAATCAAGAAATATTTCCACCCCAAATAAGACAGTTTTCATAATTTTGCCGATTTTCTGGACACTGTGCTTTAATTTGCTTGGCGACTTGTGTGATGCATCACATATACTCTCATTGTGTGTCTTATGTCTCGAAACCCCATATCAGTCACACTCATTAAAGCAAAATGAACATTTTCATGCGTTACCATTAATATTTTTCCTTGGCCAATCAGAAAACATTACTTAGATGACGTCACATGAATTTGCGTCGGACAGTGGGCCAGAATCACCTCAAACTGCTCCAAAACTTATTTCTCTTTGAATACCACATAATAACTTCATAATATTTGAGGTCAGTCTGAGGTTTTCAGACTTGTAGAATTCGATAAGAACATTTTCAAATTCGTGTGACGTCATCTATATACATGATATAAGTACTGTTTTCTTATTACAATGCCATCACGTACTGGAATTCTCTTCATAATCAAAGCATTTGAATACTTCGCAAATTTAAAAAGAGTGTTTTAAGAGTGCTTAAACAGTTGATACTAAAACAATTGAACCAAGCGATGTAGTGATGACAATATGATGCGCATTAAATCTTATTTTCTCCATGAATTTGTATGTGTTTTATGTTTTGAACTAGTTTTTATGTGTTAACTGTTAATTTTTGCTGTAAATACGTTTCATGTAAACACAACACAAAAAGTAAGTTACCCCTATTTCATATGTCAATAATTTTTTAACTAGGAGGAATTTTAAAAATCTCATTACATTAATCAAGGTACTATCAGATAATTCGTTTATCTGTTTTGGAACCGGAAAAGCAAAAACGGAATATTAACCAAAAATGATTCTGATTTAGTGAAAAATAACAGAAAAACAGTCCATATCAGAACTGAAAAATGTAAAATAGAAAAATTGAAAAACGAACCGTTTTTTCGTTTGACTGTTTTTTTTAATATCGTTTTTTGTATTTTGTTGTTGAAAATAAAAAAATCAAACACTCATTTGCAATCCATTTTCATTTTTTGTGATGACAAAACAGAATATTGAACTCGTTTAATAATCAAGGTACTATCAGATAATTCGTTTTTCTGTTTTGGAAACGGAAAAGCAACGAATATTGGGCAAAAACTGATTCTGGTTTGGGGAAAAATAACAGAAAATAAAAAATGAAATATGTAAAATTTAAAAAATTGAAAAAAACGAACCGTTTTTTCGTTTTACTGTCTTTTAAAATATCGTTGTTTTTTTTTGGTGTGTGTGTATTTAGTTGTTGAAAATAAGAACATATCAATTCTACTCTATGTAAAATGTAAAGTTAACGTATACCAATGTGCGGCATTATATCGTAATTAAACAAGGCGCGTCCATTATTTAAGAGGCCAGACGCAACGAAGCGACGTTGGAAATAACGACGACAAGCGTAGAAATCTATTACAGCTGGCTGCAATAAATAATTAGCTCACAAAAACTCGCTTAAGAAGACTTCCCTGCAGCTGGAATGGTATTATCCGTTCGGTTCAGCAATTACTCGTACATGGAGAGGAAAGAAATTAATGAACTTTTATCATGTTGTTAGTTAATCGATTCTCCAGACAGATGGAGGAATACACATTTGGGCAAGCTTTAATATTGATGATGAGTTGTACAAATCTTTATTTCACATAGATTGATGTTCCAAACGATTATTGATATAAGTAGTGATCTTGTCACCTCTTGCGAAGACGCCGTCCAATGCGATACTGCATGTGATATGCGGAAATATCGACCCATGAGTAAGGATTCTATTGTGATAATGTTCAACGTGACAGGACTTTTCTTAACCACTCGAAATGAATTTACCATCTCTGGAAAGGGTGAGAAATTCAAGCTTTTAAAAACGGCTTGGATCATTAAGCTGTAATATAATTAGCGTTATCCGAGGAAGATAATTATTGTGGCGTTAGAGCTATTTGAGAGCAAATTGGGCCATATTGTACAGGAATTTTGATCTGATTAGGATTTCGAATTGACACAAGTGACAGACTTTTTTCCCCTTTTGCAGTAAGTTATCCTATTTTTTGAAACAAAAAGACTCTGAGCGTACTTATTTCAAGTTGACCATTTTCTTTGAAAAGGTAGTTGCTCAGCGCATAATAAGAAAACCAAGTGAAAAACTGCGCAAAATAACAAAATGTCTATGGCAGCGTTTGATTTGCGTAGAGTGATAGCGCCCTCTTCCTCTTAAGTTTTACAAAAGAATTGATATGAATGAAACTCATCTGCTCATTTCCAATACAATTTTCATTTTTTTTTTTTTTTTTTTTTTTTTTTTTTTTTTTTTTTTTTTTGTAATGACAAAAAAAATATTGAACACATTTTATTTCATTTTTTCGTTTTTTTCGTTTACCAAACAGAAAAAACGAATTGTCTGATGGTACCGTTTAAACTTTCCTTGTTCCTTTTCCGTTTTGCGTGCGGAGCCAGAACAAAGACATTCGAAAGGGAAGAGAGGACATCGTGTACCCGGGCAATGTAACGCTCTAAATTAATTATGTATTTAACATGTACAGCAATGAGCGGGCTTTCAAGTATAGGAATTAGCGTCCCTTGTGCCCCTGCCTTGACCTTTCAAAATTCTCTCTTTTTTTGGGGGGGGGCCAGTGGCGAATTAGAAATGGACCAAAATTTCAGATTTTGGCAGACCCAATTAGATATTATAATACCTATTTTCCGTCCTTAAGGCGAATTCTTTGTTTTCCTCTCTTTTATATATCGCCCCAACTAACCCTATCCTAACCCTATTGAATTGGCGTTAAGGGGAATTTTTCGCCTATAGAAAGTCGCTAAGGGGAATCCTGACTGAATAAGCTATTCTCTTCAGTTCCCCTTAAGCCCCGTTTTAGTAAGATATATATATATATATTATATATATATATATATATATATAAATATATATATATATATATATATAATTTCTTACACGTAAGTCTACAAGCAGAAAATATAGAAAAAAAAGTTCCTGATTGGGGCCTTTGGGCCCTTCTCCTTGGTATTTTTTATTTTTTTTTTACTATTTTTTTTTTTTATTTTTTACTTTTAAGATGCATATTGATGACAAACCCATAATGTCTGATCCTACATCTTATGGTTGATGATCTTTAAGCTTGCCGATGGCCAACAAAAGCATGTGACCCCCCCCTTATACGTCGACCAACGTGAAGTGAAAAAAACATGATGTACTGTTTGCTTGTCTGGCGTGACGTATAGGGAAAACGTGTGCATGCCAAAATCTGAACATTCAATTTTGGGCTCCCAATGTAATTCCTCATGTAACTGCACCCACCCCCCCCCCTTCAGGACTTTTTGACAGGTCTGCAGTAGCGGATCAAGGCAGGGCGCAAGGGACGCACATTCCTATGATTTGAAAGCCGCTCATTAGCTCTACATGTTAAATACATAATTAAGGCCACATGTCATGAGTTGGGTGGAAAATGCGTTACATGTCCAAAAAATTGTAGAAATGTACATTATCACAATCAAACATCTCTAGTTTGTTAGTAGTAAGTCAGACATGTATAAAAGTATATATATATTTAAAGCAGAGATTGAAAGGAAGATGATTAACATATTTTTGTGCCTGTATTAGGTGTGTTATAAAAGCTATACAGAGTGTTACAGGAAAAAATGGTTTGAAAAACTTCACAATTTTACCGGTGAATAATTTCTTAATCTTTTCACCAAATGAAATGAATCATCTTGGATTGTGTTAATAAGACGCTATGCTTCTAAAAAAATATAAACTTGTAATACAAAATTATTTTTGCTAACCGCGCTACAGGGTGTCAAAAAAGAAGAAAAAATCATATCAATTCTACTCCATGTAAAATGTAAAGCTAACGTATACCAATGCGTAGCATTAAATCGGTACACAGTGCGCTTGCGCCAGATGAGTAAAGCGCGTCCATTATTTAAGGAGGGGAGAGCGGGCCGCGGAGAGGAATATGGTTTAACGACGTGCGCTGGGGGCGAGAAGCAAGCAGACAAGTAGACGACAGCATGCAGCTAGCAGCAGGTAGGGGAGAGCGGGGTTATATGGAACATTTTTCACAAAAATGGCCGTAAAACAAAAGTGGATTTATTTCAAGAAACAATAAATGATCAGCTTTAGTGCATATATGTATGCTACAAATGTACCCCATAAAATTCTTAAACTTAGTGATGGTTCCGGAAAAAAAATCCATCTTCAACAAGACCATGTCAAGTGTTTCAACTAACCCCATACACGGGGTTAGTTGGAACATGGTATGGGGTAAGTTGAAACATTGTGCATGGTATCTTAAAAAATTATATTAAACTATCTATACAACATTATTGCATGGGTTCAGCTAACTTGCTTTATTGATTCCAATTAAAATATTGAAGATTGGTGTTCAATTTTTTTTTTACTTCATGTTTTTATTAAACTTGATAGCATCCACTCACATACAGATATTCTTAGGTCCTGTGAAGTAGCATTCTGCGTAAAAATTTTCCAATTTGCACTAATATACATGTATAAGAATATTTCAGAACACGTCACTGAATTATATAATTTTAATTTTTTTGTTCAGCTGAAACCTATTTACTTAGTACATGTTCCAACTAACCCCGTTCAAAATGTTCCAACTAACCCCAGAGGCCCATTTGACATTTGTAAGCTTACAGCACAAAAGTGGAACAACAACATGCCATATATTTAACCTTGTTTTGTAGCTTGGAATAACTATTTGTTATACTCAAAAACAGGCCAACTTAATTTATGATCTTCTTTGAGATAATAAAACATTTGTAAAAGTGACAAAATTACTCAGATAGTTGAAAAAACAAACATTGCTTCCTTTTAACTCACGAGGCTGAAGCATGTGTCCTGATCTAAAATGTGTGATGCAGTTGCTAATAGCAACAACCTGGATGGTAGATTTGCATAAAATATATATAGCCGTTAAAGAAAATTACAATGTTTCAACTAACCCCGTGTTCCAACTAACCCCACTCTCCCCTATGTACAGTAGTCGGATCTAGGAATTTACATGGGGGGGGCAAAATCAGAATTTCAGATTGTTACAATTTTTGTTTCTGTTACTCTGGGCGGAAAAATATACACTCAATTTTTTTATCACACGCTGGTTCGATCGATAAGCGGTGGGGGGGGCATATAATGGTTTAATTTTTGGGCCCTTCGCCGTCAAAAGATCATCAGCATCAACCATAGGGTAAGATGGTGGGGTAAATGTTAATTTGTTTGCCCTTCGCCATCAAAGAAGGTCATCATGCATCACCACTATAGCAGGTATTTAATGTGTGGGTTAATCGCGCCCGATCATCTATTTTACTTCGCTTTTTTCCTCTCTTTTTTTTTTTTTTTTTTTTTTTTTGCTAAGGAGGGGCCGCTCGCCCCCCCCCCTTTATCGCGCCTGAGTATGATGCGAGGTGTATACATACATAGCCTACCCTCGGCCCTAGGATGTTCAGGGATAATAGCTAGCTGGGGATCTAGATTCTATAAAACAATCATTGCATAGGTATATTATGGAATCATTGTTCATACAGTGAGCATTTTAGACGCATCTTGTTGTTCCAAAGCTATCTTTAATGTTACAGTCACACAGACACTTACGTTGAGTTACGTCCGGTTGCGTCCAAAAATTGTTTTCTTTTCTGCGGATCCCCACGGATGCCTACCCGTCATAGTCAGCAGTGGAAATATTGATAATTTCGTTCATCCAGTAAAACAAAGAAATACATAAGAAATGATAGAATAGAAGATGAAATAAGATTTAAACAACACAAAAGTATCTATACGTAAGTGTCTGTGTGGCTGTAGCATTACAGTGACACTCTCCCATTTCGAACGTTCTGATCAAGTAAATTTATTTTCTATCTTAAACAAATAACATTAACAAAAACAAAAAACAACAAACGTACCCACTACACACATGCACACCAATTCCCCCCCCCCCTCCCCTCCCACCCGAATAATGAATTGTGATTTAATATTAGGTATGAAGTTAATTGAAACGAATGATGGATGAGAATATACAAATTATTCTGAAGGCTTTTGGATGTGTGTGTGTCGTTAGCTGCCAGTGGCCAAAGTTACATCTAGATTGACTTGTAAAGAAAACGCACGTAACGTAGGCTTCGTGGATGCTATTAATTAGCGCATAAAAAAAAAAACTCGCGTAAGAAGACTTCCCTGCAGTCGAATGGTATCGCCCGTCCGGTGATGGAGCAAATACTGCGTGGAGGTGAAAGAAATTTATGAACTTTTCTCATGGTTTTAATTAGTAGATGCTTCAGACCAGATGGAGGAAAAAGACATTTTGGAAAGCCTATAACATGATTGTGCTGAAGTTGTAATCAGAACCTGTATTTTACATAGATTGATGCTCCAAACCAAGAGATCTCGCCAAGACGCCGTTCGCATTATTTTCTATGCGATATGCATGTGGTTTGCTTAAACATTGACCAATCGAGAAAAGAGTCTCTTATAATAGTTCAAAGTGACAGGACTTTTTTTTTAACCAATTGAAATAAATATACCATTAATGGAAAGCTGAGAATTCAACCTTTTAAAAACCGTGTGATCAATAAACTGTAATATAATTATGCGTCATTGAGGAGCAAGACTTTGAAGCGCATGAGCTGTTCTGGGCTCAAAATTGGCCATATTGTACAGGAATATGATCTGACCAGGCTTTCGAATTGATAAAAGTGACAGGACTTTTTTCCTCTTTGTAATAAATTATTCCTATTTCTGAAAAATTCAGACTGTGAGCGTACTCAATCAAATTGATCATTTCTTTGAAAGGGTAGTTGCTCGCCACAATAAAGAAAATAAAGTGAAAAACTGTCCAAAAACAAAAAAAGTAAATGGGAGCGTTCGCTTTGAGTAGAATGGTAGCGCCCTCTATCTCTTAAGTTTACAACTAGAATTGATATGAGTGCAAAAAGGGCAGAAATCCTGTCTTTTACACTTGGATTACAACTCAAACAAAGTTTATTGCAAGTAATATGTTTCCACTTAACTGTGTATTTACATGTATGCAAAGAAAATGGTGAAAAAATAACAATTATTGTTATAAAATTGCATTTTTATTTTTTGATGCATGCAATGCATTGTCTATGAGGATGTGTGCATTAAGTATGTTTTAATTGATTAAATGACTTTTGAAAAATCTGCTTCAAATTTATCTAGAACCACATAAATTCCCAAGAGAATGATATATCACTCGACCCATAAGACCAATTGGCTGCAAAGATATAACGCAGCAAGGGAATTCCCTATGCTTTAACACGTGCCTCCACCATAGGATCCTCCACCGTAGGATCCTCCACCCCTTACCCTACTCAACCAAAAGTATCTTTGTATTAAAAGTATGAGCATAACGAAGCTGAAACTTCACAGACATGTAGCCTGATAAATTACCTACAATATGAATTATTGCACAACTTATGACTGTACATCATTTTTATGCTATGAGAAAAAATGTGGTATTTTTCCCTCCAAAATGTAACGCCTCCACCCTTTTACTATACCCCAACTTGTGACACATGACCATAATTTAAAGCGTTACATTGCCCGGTATACGAGTCTCTCTTCCCTTTCGAATGTCTTTGTTCTGGCTCCGCACGCAAAACGGAAAAAAGGAACAAGGAAATATTAAACGGTACTATCAGATAAAAAACAGTTAAACAAAAAAACGGTTCGTTTTTAATTTTTTTTTTTTATTTTACATATTTAATTTCTGATATGAATTATTGATCAACGACTGTTTTTCTGTTAGTTTTCACCAAATCAGAATCAGTTTTTGCTCAATATTCCGTTTTTACTTTTCCGTTTCCAAGACAGAAAAACGAATTATCTGATAGTACCTTGATTTTATATGTCCGTGTAGGTAATTTTATTAGCAACCATGTGAAAGATTTTTAGGTAGAATCGTCCTTTCATGCTTCAGTGAGAAATGGTTGTATGCAAAAATGTCTTTTTTTTTTAAAAAGTTTATAACCTTTGGATGTGTAAAAATGATCCTGGCATTTATTTAAAAGTTCATGCTTCAATGAGCACGTGAGACTAGAAAAGCTCTTTTTTCATGTATGAACTAAAATTAAATTGTTTTACTTTGATTAAACAGCACGATTGTTTTGGGGAGTACCTCTGATTTATTTTCACAAAAATCCCAATATTTCACGCCTCAGTGGGCACAAGATACAAGACAATCGTGGAAAATATTGTTCCGAAATCAGATTTTCAAAGTTGTGATGATCGGCTTGTGTAGGCTACTTCAAAAACTGACAATTTTGCATTCAGCAATTACTCACTGAAGCATGGCATGATGATTCTTCCTGAAAGTCAGTCACGTGGTAGCTAATAAAATTACCTTCACGTACATATAATTAGATTTTTTTTCAATTCCTCCTGGTTCAAAAATTATTGATATCTGAAATAGGGGGAACTTACTTTTTGTGTTGTGTTTATTACAATTTAGAATTTCGTACTTATGTTATGTTGGGACCCCATGCTCTAGAGCATTCATGGGTTATCCCGTTAAACTAATGTGAATGATGTTTATACTTGACAAATAAATCAAATCAAACAACTACGTCTAATTCTTCTAACTCTCTTAATTCTTTTTTTTTTTTTTTTTTTTTTTTTTTTTTTTTTTTTTGTTGCAGGAACTACCGTCTGATATCCCGAAATGGTTAATTCGGTGTCTTGACGATTTCCGGAGCTTGAATCTTCCGATCAATTACAAGGATGCCAGTGCCATAATCTCACGCTGCAATGATGCTATTAGTACATGTAGTAAGTTGACAAACAATCCCCTGCCACCCAGCTTTTCCAACAAAGCCCAATCAGATTCCGTTCAGTCCACATTCTCGCAAGTAGCCAATGGCTCAAATGAGGCACCTCAATCTACCACACCAGGGACCAAGCCTTGTAGGAAGCTGCGGTGTAAGACATGTCGCCACATAAGTAACCAATCAAGTTTACGTGGTCCAAATGGAAACGACATTTATCTGCAGACCAGGCAGGGCACCTTCATGTACTCGTGTACTTCTAAAAACATTGGATACTATATTTCATGCCGAAAGTGCCGCCAATTATATGTAGGTCAAACAAAGCGGAGCCTGAATGTACGAATTGGGGAACATCGTAGAAATATCACCGGGAAATGTAAAAGACCACAAAAAACCTCCGTTAGTGAACATTTCACTCGTGACGGTCATGCTGTTGATGACATGGAAGTGTGTGTGTATGCACAGTACCGTGGCCCTGGGACAAATAAGAGAAGAAAGAGAGAAGAGAAGGAAAGAATTAAAAAATTCGACCTCGTCCAAAAAGGGATTAATGAAAAATGCTAAACTATGGCCGCTATCTACTATCGCAGCGCGGCTACCGCTCCGGCGGAGCCAAACAATTGCGCTCCGAATCCTCGCCACGGGGTATAACCCACTTCACTTTGGTCGGACATCCACAAATATTTTCTTGCACCTTTTTCCCCCGAGGAGGGGGTGGGGGGGGGGGGGGGTTAAGCAATAAAATTCCCGATTTTAGGGATTTCTCCTAATTTTTGTGGTTGGGGCGGACCTATGAGCCCCTCCCCCAGGTTCCTCGATGATAATGGACCCCATTTCATTATTTTTGTGCAGTGACTCTGATTGAATTTGTACGATGTACATGCATTTTACAGACATGCGTGCACAAGGTCAAAATGTATTACAAATGTATTCTTTATGAAAAAATAAAACCTTCCGCCCCCACACATGGGCTCCATTTCTAAATACAAAACATCAGATGTTGCCGGGTTTTATTAAATCTCTTTAGAAATTTTTATTATGCTCCCAAAAGTTCATTAAATCTGTAAAAAAATTGTAAGATTAGCCACGGTCAGTCACAATGTTTCGTACACATACATGTATATTATGTTATGTACTGTATAACACGTATATATGCGGGTTTTCAACATAAATAGACGAAATTTTTATTTGTTTCTATATTACATTAATAGTTCTAGCGTATTATAACTTTTTATAGAAATAAGGTTTTGCTCATTTTTTTTTTACAGATAATAGGACATACCAATGGGCAATTTTCAGGAATTAACAACTTTCAGCTCTCATTAGAAATTTTAATTTAAAAAATTTAGATTAAAAAATATGTATAAAATTAATTTTTTGAAAAAAAAATGCAAAAAATAATGTTTTAAGTACAAAACTGAATTCGTTTAATTTCAATTTTCATTGGAATTAATATTGTCGTAAAGGAAATTTGATACTCTTTCATATGAGACCCAATCATTGATTTTAGAGAATTACTTCTAGTCCATTTCTTTAAATTACTATTTTTTGTAAAAAGGGCGGCTATTTCGGGCGCCCCCGCCTGTAGAGACCCTCGTGTCACTTTACCATCGGTGTTGCTATGGATACATAGAACCATATTAGATAGGACTACTTTTTAGATCTCGCAAAGTCGGGTCCACACCTCTTGCCCCCTGGGTATCATTACATCTTGGACAGTCCCCACCCAATGCCCTCGGAATATAGCCTCTGGATAATTAGCCTGAGGATAAACACCACCTAGACAATATTCATTATAATAAAGACTCGTAAAGGTTAAATTATTAAGGAAATATGAATAAAAATACATTTAGTTTGGGATTAATCCTCTATCTTGTATTCTTTTAATACAGGTTTTCCCTGGCAATTTCATTTTTTTTCAATCAATTTGACATTTCCAACAAAAGTCTCGTCCGAAATGCCATCGCGCTCAAAAAACAGCATTCAGATTTGTTTTTGAGCGCTCCAAATAAGACAGTCGGCAACTAAAATGCAAATTGCGGTTTTAATTTGACATTCATGGTAAAAAAAAAAAAAAAAAACTCTTGCTTTTGGTGTTAAATTGAATGACCGATAACAATCATAATAATTAATACATATTCTTATATTTCACCCTTCTGGATAAATCTGCCCAAGGCGCTTTACATTTAAACAAAAACAAAAACAAAAAACAAAACAAAACAAAAAACAGCGATAAGAATAGGTGACTTGCTCTCCAAGTTTGTTCTTGAATATTTGACCTGCTAAAACAAATTTCAAGACAGCCCCACTTCAAAAGGTATCCCTTAAATTGAATGAACATTTAAGAATTTGAATAAAAAGGGGTTCAAGATTGACCGGAAACCTCAAACGGGCCTTTCTTTGAAAAGTGAACCTTTTTGGGACGAAATAAAGGTTTTGCTTTTTTTTTATTTTAAGCTGCATATTCAAATAGATCAATGTCTGAAGTTTCATGAACTAATGTTTTTTCATGACTTTTGCAATTGTTCATGCTCATTTGCATAAATTATAAACATAAATGATAATTAGATGGAAAAAAACTGTACATAAAATATCATTTTTTTTTAAAAAACCCTGGCTGGAATGGATATGCTGACTTCCTTACTTGGATTACTGTCATTATATTATTATTTACCTGTATTCCTTTTAATCTAACCCAAAAAATAATGTTGTTAAATTGATTGTATTAAGATAATTAACCCTGAAAAATTAATTGCCCTCAAATGTCACACACGTGACCAGAAAACACAAAAAGTTTATGCCCCACCTTAACCGTGGCTCTGCTATTATTATCATTTTTTCCTCCAAAGCTAGATTTAATATACCTTGAATCTCACCAAATATGAATCCATGACAAGTTTTAATTTGATTATTAATTAGCAAACAAATTGGTCACACACGTGACCCGCTGGGTGGGGGCGGTCATAAAGGTCTGATTATTTTCACTTTCATTGGCTGAAATTAATTTATTTTAGCATTATTATGCTCCAAAATGATTCTGCAATAATTTTTGCGGAAAAAAAAATAAAAACAAAAGGTCGAAAAACAAAGAAATACATAAGAAATTCATAAAACAATGAAATACATAAGGAATTTATTTCCATACCAATTTTTTCCAAATACAATTGTTAGGAATTCTATAAGGATTATGCAAAGAAAAAATTAGCTTTCCAGAAGCTTTAGTTTGTCAATTAGAACAAAAATTATGACTTCATGCAATGCATAAATTAGCATAATTAATTCATATAAAATAGAAAATATTATTTCGGGAAAATTAACAGTGCTTCCGTATAGTTTATATCGCACACTACCATCAAGCAAATTTTCGGCGCGGTCGCGTGATCAACAGCCGAGATCTTATAGGGGCATCATGGCCCCCCTCCCTCCTCGCCCCACCCCCAGTGTTGACAGCTACCAAAACACCCCAGTGACTGATTAGGGTTGAGTTCATAAAAGTTTCACCACAGCGCATTATAGTAATTGCTCAAAATGTACATTTATTGCATAATATATAATATATTTATTTTTCTGTACAATTTGCCATAAGTTACACACGTAACCAACTAAAATGTCACACACGTGACCCGACATCACGATATGAAATAATAGATAGAAAAGAAAACCCAGATATGACTCCTATCCAGTGGTATTTTATGGTTAGCAGGTCCATAATGCATATCTCACAGTAATAAGAACATTTCATCATTTTAAAACTCACAGGAATTTCAAAATGAAATTGAACTTTCAAAATCCTGTGAAGTCACACACGTGACCCACTTCTTTTTACCTCTGACCTTGAACATGCGTATTGTAAATATCAAAAAACATTTCCAAATGACAGCCAACAAAATATGTTAGCATAATATAAACATTAAATCAGTATATCTTTAACATTGTTAGAGTTATAGCCAATTAAAGTCAAGATTTTGCGTAATTTTACATGTAGATAAGAGCAGGCGACATAATTTCTTAAACAATTTTAGCTTGGTTGCCAAATGGACAACTTTGAGCAATTTGCATAATTAACATAAATTCAAAATGGCCGTCATACTATATGACAAAACTTAACTTTTGAACTATAGATCAATAGTTGAAGTGTAAAACATGCATAAAGAGGTTACTGTACGCGCAGAATCCATTGCAAATGTTGGTTTTATGACTCGATGTAAATTTTATGTTTTAAAGGTCAAATAAAGGGAAATATAGGGAATTATTATATTTTTTATTGGACTGTGAATATAAAACTTTGAAAGGCTGAATATCTTGGTTTGGGATTTGCAGGAGCATTTCCGTTCACTATCTCTTCAATTTTACAAACCATATCATCAATACTGGTCATCTAAGGTCAACTTTCATTACGATTGCCATCTCATTAAACGAAAACACGCTAATCGATGATCGAGTATAATAGTAGATAGAGTGAGAGGAGGGAGAAGATGGAGAGAAAGATACAGACAGACAGACAAAGGGGGAATCCGGTCGGTGGTCGCCTCCAGGGTTTTGACCCTCTTGACGTTCGTAGCAATCTAGAAATCTAAATGATTAGGTGTAAGTGGAGGAGTCGGAAACTCTGTTGTCTCCATCTCCAGCTTCCTCACACCACACAGCATTTCGGATTCCGGAAGATTTCTGGTCAGTGGGGAAAAGTCCGAGATCATACCCACTCGCATTCCATCTCGACGCAAAGTTGGACGTTTATCATCAGCTAGAATGACTCAGCAGCATGGACAGTCCCTAAGAAGTTTGTAATGCGAAAGCCAAACGTTGACTTCACCAGCTTGGTTATCAATCCAGTTTAGTTGATATCTTGCACGATTGTCGCCTGCTGATGAGGCCTTTTCAACTCCATCTCTTGGGGTTTTACAAACCGAGAGTATGAGCTATTGCACACCATGATCCCTCTGTCAGGTTGGATCAAATGTCTGCTTGTTCTTTGACTTCGTAGCTGCTCAATATCTAAGGCAAACCCTAACATATTTCACTAACTTCCATAACTGTCCCCATGGACGTGGCGTTTCTAGGTTTGGGGAGGGGTTATTGTCATCAGACAGTGATTTTAAGCCACTGAGGTCGTGCGCATGTTCAAGTCTCATCGTTATGTTCGAGCCACCAGGAAGCTTCTTCGGTCCTTTTCTGACGGACAATACATCAGTGGCGGCGTAAATCAGACAGGAATGATCTCATTCAATGCTGCTGAACGAACTTGCCATCGAACCGTGGAATTAGTGAGGCTCGGAAAACATTTTTCTGATAGCTTCACACATCCCAGGCCAAAATTATCTCTTTGCGGACTGCCTCTTCAGGAGAAAGTGTCTACCCTCGGAGTCGACTCTCTGTCTGGTTGTGTTCAAACAGCTAAACAGGATTTTGGTGCTCTCAATATCGACTTGTACGCGCGGTCGCTCAATAGTCACCTCCCTCTGTTCTGTTCGTTGATTCAAGGACCGGAGGAATTTGCTCTGAATGCTTTCGCAATCCAGTGGAGAAAGTGGGGCAAACTCCTGCCCCCGTTCTCGCTGATCCTTCAGGTTCTCAGGAGAATAGGTCTTGATCCTAGGAAGGTATTTTTACCATCCATCACTAACTTTCTGATCTGTCTTGCAGCTGTTCATGGTACATCGGTTCTTTTGCTCATCTACTCTCTGATCTGTTGTTTTATTTGTTTTTGTTTGTTTGTTTGTTTTTTTTTCTTCTTTTTCAAAAGATCCCTGAGCCTCTGAGACTGCTTCTTTCCTCCATGGCTTACCTACGGTCCCGGATGCCTTGGTGCGTTCCATTTTGAACCGCTATCTTCTGTCGCTTTTCATGTGACTATTCCAAGCATGATTCCAAGACAGTCTTCCTCATAGCACATGCTTTAGAGCAACGTAATGGTTTTCTTGATGCCCTCTCTATTGCTCCATGGTATACATAATCTGGGAAAGACGGGATGTTAGCCTGGTTCCAAAGCAATCCTTCATGAGAAACAATATAACTCTTTTGGGTCATTAAAGGATGTCCCTTATCTCCTGTCAGTTTTCTCTTCTATCACCGAGGAAAGACTTTGGTCCCCATCATGCCCATGAACTCAAAGATATTTTGGAAAAG
Source organism: Paracentrotus lividus (assembly GCA_940671915.1). Classification (NCBI taxonomy): domain Eukaryota; kingdom Metazoa; phylum Echinodermata; class Echinoidea; order Camarodonta; family Echinidae; genus Paracentrotus; species Paracentrotus lividus. Next base: position 605,644 of record CALNVZ010001857.1, on the reverse strand, counting down.
ACAAAAAGAAAGTCCTTTCACCAACCGGAAAAAAAATCCTGATATTTTGATCGCTCTGCTGCTTCTAGAGATAGAAGGCTACTGAAGGCCATCAAGGCAGCAGGCTCTGAGGCCATAGTAAAGACCCCTGTCCCAATCACACATTAAATGCTTCTTGTGCTTTTTTTTCAAGGAGTCTCTATTGACGTTACATGCAAGGCAGCTTTCTGGAAGTCTCGAAATTCCTTTATCCCAGCGTACTGTGAGTCACTGTTTTTTCGAGAATGAAAGTTGACCTTGGATTGACCAGCATTGATGATACGCTTTGAAAAACAAAATGAAGAAATAGTGTATGAAAATGATCCTGCATAACCCAAATCAATTTTCACCAATTTATCTCCATGTAATTGAATTTATGCTAATTATGCAAATTGCTCAAGGTTGCCCGATTGGCAACCAAGCTAAAATTGTTTTAGAACCACAAGAGATCACAAACCAGCAAAAAAACTTCAGTGGAAACAACTTTTCTCGGCTTATAAACTTTCAAACGGACTACGAGTAGTTTGCTCAAACGAACGGACAATACCATTCCACTGCAGGGAATTCTTCTTACGCGAGTTTTTGTGAGCTAATTTATTTTTGCAGCCAGCTGTATAAATTTCTGCGCTGCTCAGCCGTATTTCCAACGTCAATTTGTAGCGTCTCCCCTCCTCAATAATGGACGCGCCTTGTGTAGTTACGATTTAATGCCGCACAAAGTTATACGTTAACTTTACATTTTACATAGAGCATAATTGATAGGGGGTAGATGTATCGGGGTTGATGTCCTAGAGGGTGATTGTCCTAGGGGGTAGATATCCTAGGGGGTACTTATCCTACCCTTACAAAACTGACCTGTGGTAATAATGTGGTAATTACCACAGTATTGTATCACACAAATTAGCAAAGGATTATACCACATGAATTACCACACGAATCCTGTTGTAAAATTAGGATATTTTACCACACGAATCCTGTGGTAAAACTGGGACATTCCTGTGGTAGTTTGGGATAATTACCACACGTCAATCCAATGGTTACCACACAATTACCACATCTCCTCCTGTCCCTTGACTGTGGTTGCTGTCGTAGGGGCACCCGTGAAGACCTGGCCAAGATCCTCCTCCAACCGCTCCTGTCCTCCATCGCTCTTATGGACTGTGCAAATCTCATCCCTGTCCATTCTTGGATGTTATCCTCCCATCGTTTTCTCTGTCTTCCTCGTCTGCTGCCATCTCTAACTGTCCCTAGTGTAATATTATCTTTGCAAGTCCTGTTGAGCAAAAAACATGTCCCTACCACTTTAACTTTTTTTCCTCAACACTGTGAGGTTGTCGTGAGGTCCAATCGCATCGATGATCTTGTTGCGAACGACTTCATTTGTGATGTGGTCCGTGTAATGAATGCCTAGTATTTTCCTGTAGCATCTAATTTCCATTGCATGGATCCTTCTTTCAAGTTCTACAGTGAGTGTCCATGTTTCACATGCATACAAGAATACAGACATGGCAAGGGATCGCATTAGGAAGACTTTTGACCGGAGGCGGATGTTCGCATCTCTCCATATAACTTGGAGTTTTGTCAGCACGTGTGTTGTTTGTGCTATCCTCGACACAATTTCAGATTCAGATCCTTTGTCTGATATGATTGAGCCAAGGTATTTGAACTTTTCCACAGATTCCAGTCTTTTCCCGTGTGCTATTATGTTAGAGGTAATGCCTTGAGTACTGTTCGTCATCAGCTTGGTCTTTTCAGCATTTGAAGAGTGTAGTGGAAGAAGTACTTAAGTCACATTTTTTCAAAAATGAGTTTTTTGCATAAATGATATTCACATACCATCAAGGAATCATATGCAAGTGTCAGTTTTGCGAAAAAATATACAAAGTGGCCCAACCAACAACCCCCATTTTTCAAAATTGAGGTTTTGTTAGAGGAAGAAGTACTTAAATCCATGATTGTAGTGGAAGAAGTACTTAAGTCCATGATTGTAGTGGAAGAAGTACCTAAGTCCACCAAGCTGTGAGTCCAAGTTTTCACTATAGGAAGAGGAATAGGCAGCCCTTCTATTTTTTTTGGTAGTGGCAGACCCCAAAATGCGTACTAATATTTGTCTGACGTTTAATATATACGTGTTTGTGTGTGTGTGGGTTTGTGCGTGCATGGGGGGGGGGGGTCAAAACAAGATTATTTGTTTTTGAGGGTGGTTAAAACCGCATAGCTGGTTTTCACAGTAGGGAAGTGGTAGTCTTTCATAGTGAATACAATATACTGGACATTGCAAGAGAGTAAGCACATAGGGCGGTTGGGCGGTAGATCCAGCGCCCGCCCCCCCAAAAAAAAATAAAATATTGGGGATGTCAAAGCATGCCACACACAAAAAGGTTCACTGCAATGTGGCGCGTCTCAAGTAAATATTATGAAATATATACAAAGTCTATTCATTTTTTTAAAAGTGGAATCGAGGCCCGCCCCCCCCCCGCCTTCAACATTAAAAAAAAAAAATTTTAAGCCCCCAATTGGGTAAAGTAGGTCCTAATTTGCCACTCCATAGGTAGTATATGTATGAGTTTATTTAGATGGGTTTTATCACATCGTATCAGACAGGCAAGAAACCAGGGTAGACGGGCCTGCCCATAAAACACCAAAAATTAAAAAAGTGCCCCAATGAGAAAGCCTATAATAACCATCCGGTCAGGTATATATGAAAAATTACTACTTGCCGCTGTCAGCTTAATTTCATATTTTGTCAATTTATGTCAAACAATAGTCACAGGCTAGTTTACAGGGGCTGGCCTTCTTAAAATCCCCAAGAGTAAAAAGGTGCCTAAAACAGTAAAAAATAATATTGCCACCCCCATATGATTAATCCCTATCAATAATATGGGGGAAATATGCAATATTGGTCATCAGTTCAATGGATCATATTTTATCCTCTTAATTTAGACAGGTGAAATCTGGGGAAGCAGGCTTCACCCTTCGAAACACCAAAATTTTGAGAAAACATAGCCCGAAAATGGGTAAAATTAGCTTAATGACACCCCCACCCCCACAGTAAGATTTTTAAAATATAAATATTACGAAGACACCATATCAAAATATGATTAAGCCTCAATTTTTAAAGAAATCAATACGAATTGCCTCAAACAAGAAACCCCCATAATGAGGTTTTGTAGTGGAAGAAGTACCTAAGTCCACGATTGTAGTGGAAGAAGTACCTAAGTCCATGATTGTAGTGGAAGAAGTACTTAAGTCCACGATATGGTTTATTGATTATCGGAAATCGATAAGCACGAAATTACTCAAATTTGGCATATATTATTCTTTTGTGATAAAAATCAACTCCACCGAGTTTGAATCTGAAATTTCAAAAAATGTGATGTGAGGAGTAATTTGAAATATTCAAACGCTTATATCTCAGAACTAGTATTATGTGACTTAAGTACTTCTTCCACTACACTCTTCATTTATTTCCATGCCAAATGCTGAGGCTGTTTTGTCGAGATGTTCAACCAAGTTAGCAAGTTCCTTTTCGCTTCCTGCAAGGCCATCAATATCGTCAGCGAATCAAAGATTTGTAATGGTTCTTCCTCCTATGGACACTGAGCCTTTGTGTGTTTCCAAGGCGTCTTCCATGATCCTCTCTAGAAAGATGTTGAAGAGGGTCGGAGAAAGGAGACATCCCTGGCGTACTCCTACAGTGTTGTGGAACCAATCATCAATACTCCCATTCAGCAGAACAGCACTTGAGGCCTTATTATAGAGCTGTTCAATCACTCGTACAAGGTTGGTGTTAATATTGTACTTCCTCATGGTAGACCACAGAGCTGCATGCCATACCCTGTCAAAGGCTTTCCGAAAGTCTACAAATACGTGATAAAGGTCTTGTTGGTGTTGGAGGTACTTCTCGCATATAATCCTCAAATTAAAGATTTGTTCAGTGGTGCTTCTACCTGATCTGAAGCCTGCTTGTTCGTCAGCTATGATGTTCTCTGCTTCAGGTTTCAGTCTGTTCAGGAGAATTTTGAGCATAACGTTACTTGGGTGGCTAATGAGGCTGATGGTACGATAGTAGTTGCAGAGCTGAAAGTTTCCTTTTTTAGGAAGGGTGATAATCAACGACTGAGTCAAGGGAGTTGACTAAGTTCCAGTGCTCCAAATAATATTGCAAATCTTGGTAAGCACATTTACCATTTCTTCTCCTGCTGCTTAATCAGTTCAGCAGGTATGTTGTCATCTCCTGCTGATTTCCCCTGCTTCAATGCTTTTACCGCGGCTTCAACTTCCTCACGTAAGATTGAGTATAGTACATCATCTGCTTTTGTTGGTAGATAGTTAAGAACTTCTTGGTCACCGTTAAGCTGGTGGTTATAAAGTTCTGAGCAGTATTCTGTCCACCTGTTTAGAATATCATTTTCCTCTGTAAGACATTGCCCTGTTTTGTCCTGTATACTAGTTGGTCTTCCCTGTCTATCTTCAGTGAGATCTTTCACTATTTGGTATGCCTTTTTGGTATTGTTCTTTTTCAGGCTGTCATCGATTTCTGTACATTGTTTCTCTATCCAATTTTCCTTTGCTCTTTTCATCTCTTTTCTCACTTTGCTGTTTACTTCTCTGTACTTTTGAGCTCCTTCCGGATCTCCTTTCCCCTTTTTCAGTTCTCGTCTCTTATCACATAGATCTAGGATTTTTGTTGTGACCCATGGCTTTTTAGGGCGTTGATGCTTTCCTAGAATCGTGTTAGCAGTTTCGATTATTGCAGAGTTAAATGTGTCAACTGCAGACTCCAGGTCAATGTTCTCATCCAATGTTGTCAGAGGAGCAAACTTTCCTCCAATCATTGCCTGGAGTTCTTTTTTAATGGCTGGGTCTTTTAGTTTGTCCATGTTGAATCGTAATCTTGTGAACATGGACTTGCGGATCTTTTTCAAGCGCACTCTAAAGGTCATCACGACTAAATCATGATCGCTTCCTATGTCTGCCCTACGGAATGTTCGGGTGCGTGCAATGTTCAGTCCTGCTCTAAAGCGTTTGGGGATCATGATGTAGTCTATCTGGTTGTGGTGGTGGTTGTCAGGGCTGTGCCAAGACCATCTTCATGACGCTTTATGCCTTCCAAAAGTATTCGCTATAATTAAGTTGTTCGTGGCAGCAAACTCAATGAGCCGTAGACATTTCTCGTTTGTGTGTTCATTGCAGGAGAGTCCACACGTGCCTTTCCTGTTCAATTGGGCATCTTTCCCAACTTTTGCATTCCATTAATGATTTTTACCAAATGATATCATGAATCATGTGGTAAAAAATGAATTTGTGTGGTAAAAAAAATTACCACAGGATTACCACACCATTACCACAGGATAACCACACACCGTTGCAACAGGATTACCACACACACACAAGAATACCACACACTGATATATTTACAACTATTTAGCAAAAAATATTTTGGGCCACAGTTAGTTATTTTCTATATTTCTTGATATTAATGCAAATTTTATAATTTTCGCTCTTGATGTTACTTTGTGTTTAGGAAATAAATTTCCCTAAAAGAAAATATATTAATATGCAGTGAATTACTCTTCAATGAGGTAACTGTCACAAAAAAAATACTAATTTTGAGCATACCAAATTATTGTATGCAAATGAGCTAATTACCATAATACCACACGAAATTACCACATGAATACCACACGACTGCCAAACTTCAGCAGGAAACTACCACAAATTGGTGTTAATCAACTTTGACTAATGCCTGTTCGGTCTCATATCTCTCTTGGTTGTTTTTCTACAATCAGTACGTCAAATTACCATTTGGTCTAATTAATTCCCACTTCGTCTTGACCACTTGGTCAAAAACCACTTAGTCAAATCCTGTAAGAAACTAGGCCTAAAGGGAGAATACTTAGACCACATAGGAAACTCGAGCAAAATATTGTTTGAGGACGATTGTCACACAAATACCCTCATGCACATACACCCACACACCCACACACACACACTTACAAAATATATAATAGTGTGTGGTATTCCTGTGGTATTATTTTGTTGATTACCTCACGACTCTGGTATATTACACATATTACATACATATTGTCTGTGGTATGACTACCTTTCAAACACCACTTAGTCAATTCCTGTAAGAAACTAGGCCTAAAGAGAGAATCCTTAGACCACATAGGAAACTCGACCAAAATATTGTTTGAGAACTACTTTCACACAAACACACCCATGCACACACACACACACACACACACACTCACGTACACACACTCACGCACACACACATACACAAATATAACAGTTTGTGGTATTTATGTGGTACCGAGTGTGTGGTATATTCCTGTGGTAACATGTGTATGTGGTATTCATGTGGTAGGCCCACTGATAACGTGGAAGATGGTGTGCGGTATTCCTGTGTGGTACTAATGTGTGATACTGACGTGTGGTAATCTCCTCTTGTATTGTTGTTGATTAACACGTGACTGTACATGGTATATTACCACATATTTCTTGTCGTATGAGGTATTCCTATGATATTCTGTGCGGTAATTTAGGTACCACAATACCACAAGCACTCTATGGTATATTACCCTACATTTCCTGCGGTATGAGATATTCCTGTTGTATTTTGTGTGGTAATTTAGGTACCACAGGAATGCTACAGGTACCCATTTTCATTACCACACGACTCTATGGTATACTACCAAACGTTTCCTCTGGTGTGAAATATTCCTTTGGTATTTTGTGTGGTAAATAGCTTTAGCTATTTGTTGGCTACATTTACCAAATGCATATTTATATTGAATTCTGTTTATGTATATTTTTTGCAATGTTGGTAATAAATAAATACAATACAATACAATACAAAATAAAGTTACCACAAGAAATACCACAGGACATTTTTGTGAGGGTAGAAGGCAGATGTCCAGAGTGGATGTCAGTGGGGTGGATGTCCAGGGGTAGATGTCCTAGAACCCACTTGCAAGTCATATTGGTAAATAAACCAAAAGCAGATTTCAAAATGTGCAGTACTATTTACTGCACATTTTGATGACCGCATGTGAAGAGCTGACTGTTTTTATTTTATATATCGTGTGATGATGAGTATATAATTATTGCGTAATTGTCAGTGTATCAATTATTTTATAATAAGTTGTTCATTATGTTATGATACTTTCAGGAATTAAATTAATGTGTTAATTTCAACTATATGTTTATGATTGTTAAATGCAAGTCTTAAGGTGTAAAACATTCCAAAGTTATCAATGAAAATCCACAGGAAGAAAGGAGAATACTTCCGTAAAAGTTTTCCTAGTACACTCTAAAAACTGAAGTGCTAATTTATGGGTGCTCGTATAGTGACTGCACTTGAATAGCTAAATGAGCACCTGAAGCGCTGATTTAGCACTTACCCAAGTGCTAATTTATAAACAAAAAATGTTCATGGTCGGTATGGGATTCGAACCGGGTTCACCTAGACATGGAAGAGTACCGCTGACGTTACCAATAGACCAACGGAGATCTCGCTAACTTAAACTGGCCTTAATTATGACAGCATAGTAGATGATTATGGCAAATTTGAAGAAAGTTCATCATGCAACAATATGATCTGCTAGCAACCGTGAGATGTGAATTGGTCTAACGTGCTCGTCAGCGCTTCTCATGCAGGGGATCCAGGTTCGAATCCCAACGAAGTCACGCGGCGCCGTTTTTGCCCATTTTTGCTGAAAGTTCAGCTCACGTGAAAGTGCTAAAACAGCACTTTGAGTGCAGTCACTATGCAAGCACTTAAAAGTGCTGATTTCAGCCCTTGAAGAGCTAAAAACAGCACTTCAGTTTTTAGAGTGTAAGAATAATGATCACACAACTTGTGAGTCAGACTTCTTAGGATTATCCCCGAAAGGGAAGCCTTATGACCATGAAAGGTAAAAGGACAGATATGAATGGGGGTAGAATGTAAACACTGGCACAACCAGACTGAGCAGACTCCAAGAAGAAACAAAGTTATATATCCTTCCGGCTGGTACAGGAAGTGAAAGTTCTAGCCAATCAGATACAAGGGACAAAATGAGTGACCTGGCATCAAGCCAATAATACTTAGAGGGCCGTACACGTCTTTCTAAAAATATTAGACATCCAAAACTCTTGACCATTAGGCCTATGGGAGAAAATTACTACATTGTATGAATTTAGTTTAAAATTTGATTCTAAATCAGAAGCTGCTGCAATTCAACACAGAAACTACTTGTTGGAGATACGGCACAAAAGTTTTATAAGTTGTTCATCAGAATACTATTCAGCTCTTGATGAATACAACAAGTGTGTTGTTACGGACAACCTGATAGTCTGGGTCTAGGGATACCAAATTTGGCAAAATCATTATAAATCAGTAAATTGATGTCCTCTAACTTTCTCAATCTTAATTGTCATAAAGCCGAATTTGTTGCCTTCACACGTACTTCATTAACCATGCACATCAAACTTAAAACCTTAAAGTTGACAATGATGTGATTCCCTTGTCTCATAGTGTTGTTAATCTTGGTGTTAGTTTGAACTCTTCTTTCTCATTATCTGGTCATGTTGTTCGCACATGCAACTTTCACTTGAGAAACCTCTGGAGAATTAGACGATTTATTGATCGCAAGACATGTCATCGTGTTGTGCAAGCACTTATAATTTCCAGGCTTGATTATTGCAATGCTTTGTTTTCTCTCCTGTCCGTCAAAGATGTAAAACGCCTACAATGTATCCAAAATCGTGCAGCCAGACTAAGTTTTTCGGTTAGGTCGGCAAACACCAACTTCTTTGTGCCATCAACAATCATACTGGCTGCCAGTTGCAAAAAGAATATATTTTAAACTCTGTCTCTATGCACACAGATTATTTCACTCAGATTCTTTCAGGCAATATACACCTCGGCGTAATCTTCGATCCTCAGACGACAAAACAATATTATTTAAACCCAGATTCCACTTCACTCTCACAAGCAAACGCTTTTGAAATAGCAGCACCAAATATTATTCTGGAACAACGTACCTCAAAATAATCGTAGCATATTAAGTACTCCAACCTTTAGGAAATCCTTGAAATTTTATCTGTTTAACGCATAATTAGTTGTTTTTTAAGGGTTGATTACTGTATGTACATGTATAATCATAAATATGTTTCAATGTAATATTTTTATGTTTGTATTATTTTATGTAAAGCGCTATGGTACAATCGTGAATATCGTTTCTTAAATACTAATATTATTATTTAGTAAACACTAACGAGAAGTTGTGAGTACACATTATTTTAATATTATTTATTGTAAAAGTTATGCAGTGGGACATGTGGGACAATTTCACTATGAGTCTTATGTGCTGAATATTGCATGCGTTGATGTTACATTAATAGTAGTTGTATATTATTTTTAGTTATAATGCCAAGATTATCGTATTAGTATAATACTATACTATACTATACTATATACCGCCATCTACTATAACAATACGATGGATATAAAGAAATATACTTTTGGAAGAGAATATTATTCATTCTTAATAAAATGTATTATAACCTGTCAATAGAATGTTAATTGATATATCTACATGTATGTGTGTATATTTGGTTTGAAAAAAAAAATCACTAGAATTGGATTTATATGTTTATATGTAATTTGACAGGGTTTTTAGAATTTATGATTTGTAACTTGAGTTAAGAGGGGTTAAGAGACGAAACGGAACCGTTAGTCCAGGGAAGGTTCCCTGACACCTGCCATGGTTAGTCTATAAGTTTATCCAAGACGGGGGCTGACGTCAGACAGTCAGTCATCAAAGAAGAAGATATAGCTAACAATCATTGTTAATCATTGAATTGTACAAATCTGTTAATATCTTCATTCTTTGTACTACTTATATTGTAATCCTTGTTAGAATATTTTAATTGAATAAAGGTTTTTTGAAACCTAATTATTTGTCTGAGTTTGCATTCTGTTTACAAGTTTACAGAAGTCTGTGGGAGTGGAACCAAACACTGCATACACGCCCCATGTATACTTGGGAAGTTCTTAAAGGTTACGTTAAGTTATTCAAAGTTGCGGAGAGTTTATAGGAAAGTTTTCGCACCGTTTTGGAACGAGTTTGAAAATAAACTCTTGAGTTCCTTTGCAGGGGCCGCGGACCGGGGGGGGGGGGGGGGGGGCTGCAGCCCCCCCCCCCCATTTTTTCAGCCAACGTGTACAAAAAATGCAAAAATGACCATACATTGTGATTTTTAGCCTGTTCAGCCCCCCACTTTGGCTCAGCCCCTCCACTTTCAAAATCGCTCCGCAAGGCCTCACTGCTGTAAACATTGGATAACTCTAGCGAACAATATTCAACATGATTCGACATTGCCAACATTACGCATCTCCCCCAAGTGACATGTGGCCTACAAAAGATACAAGGTAGCTCGATCCCAAACCTTGTGACACTGCACACTTGTATTTAATGTATGTTTTAAAAACTACAATGACTCTACCATGTCTGGAATTTGGTTAAAATGTTGAAAATCATTAACTTTAAGATATAATTTGAAATTATAAGACCCTTCAGTATATCCTTTGACTATATATTTCATTGTTATGTATTTTGTATACTATTTCTTTTTAAAATATTATTTAAATATTATTTTCATTATACAAGTCAATATAGGCCTACAATAAGTTATTTATATTAATTATATACTGTGAATATACCCCAAGAAATCGTAGCAAAGAGATTGATGCCTCATTCCAATACTAAGTACCAGGATCATTTCCGCCATTTTGGATGTCCCATATTACCTGCACTAATGTTGCTGTGTCAGGCAAGCATTCAATGCACATTGCACCCCTTCACTAAAACAAATTAACCCGTACACGCTAGTATGATCAAAATGAAACTATAAACTTACTAAATATACAAAACAATTGAGGTTACCCCCTCAAACACTCTTTCAACATCACATTATAGAAATGTTTCTGTTACCAGCTGAGCATTTGTTACCTTGTACAATTTATATACATCAGCTAAAGATAAGACTATAACAAACTGCATTTTTTTCTTTCTTCTTTACTTTTTTATTTTCCTTCTTACTTTGATTGGTCATGATTAAATATTCATATCCGTTCTCTATTCATTACCACGTATCATACCATTGGGGCCTACAGCCTTACAAGCTCGCTTTCATGTAGGTCCCATCATGTTTCTCTTAATGTAATTTCTACTTCATATTGGCCATTTATACCTTTATGTTATTTTACATATGTATTATTTTGTTCATTGAATATGTATAACGATGTAACATGAGAGATATGAAAATAAATGAAAATGAAAATGAAATTCTGTGAAATATCAAATTTTACATCAGGGTAAAAAAATGCCGTTAGTTTTACCTACCTTGTTGGTTTTTAGCAATTTTCTCAGAGAAATTTCTGTTTCAGATGCTCTCACGACGATATATTTTCGTATACAGTTCATTATGATCAACATTATGGTGCTCACACCGGTCACCGGTAACCGGTCGACGGTCACGACATGATTTGCTTCAGGTGGCCCATCTTACCTGCATGTACCCTAGTTAAATCCGTAATTGTTTCCGTATTCATTTATGAAACTAATTATTTCAAAAAATTATCAGCGGAAAACTTTATCGGAAGATTAAGAAGTCGCCGCCGATAATGTTTCGAAATAAATTCATGAAATAAACAGGCCCGTAACAAGGGGGGGGGGGGGTTCGCAAAATTAAATGTTTTAGATGTAACTACTATTATTATATTTTATAGAAACCATCGATCTTCATTTTCAGCAAAATTTTTTATTTTCTTATTTTCATGTCAGAATCAGGGAAATTTCCGGGTCCTGCTTCGCGCTCGCAAAGATCACCCCAGATTAACTGATTCTTGAAGGCAAAGATATACAAAGTGCATATTTTGTGGGTAATTTCTTCTGCTTGCACTTCGCGCTCGCATTATTTTAAAAGGGAGGTGATCATCAGATTTTAAAGAAATTAGAATAAAATTGGTATAGATAAAGTTTGTCTAAAATACAGTACATTCAGGTCATTATCAGCCAAAAATTCGGCTCGCACTTCGCGCTGGCAAGGTTCTCTTATATGAAATCTCAAAGGCTTATTCCTAACATCCCAAACTGAAGTGATATGGTATGAATTTTTCCGCTCGCGCTTCGCGCAATACATTTTATGCTTAAAGAGAGGCAATCTTCACCGTTTGTAAAAGAATTATTAAAAAAACATAAGGGGATATATTTGCGTAAAAATATACCGCCTTAGGTCATTATAAGTCAAAATTTTCGGCTCGCGCTTCGCGCTCGCAATCTTTCATTTCTTAAAAAAAGGTCCACTTTTTCAGATTTCGAAGCCCCGTAAAAAAAAATCCTAGTTACTGGCCTGATAAAGACGGAGCGGATACAATCGCGGAATTAATTAATTACATGTAGTTATGGAGTAGTAACGGCCCGTTTTTAATGTCAAATTATTCTTTATCGGGAAATTATTCTTTATCGAAAGTACTCGCCGCCGATAATGTTTCGTAATAGATTCTTCGTAAAATAAAGAAGGGGCGGATACAATTGCGGAAATAATTATTTAGTTGGTTTTTCTTTCTTCAAAGATATATAAGCGGTTTGTAAGTGGTAAACATTTAATCAAGAATTGATCTTTTAGTAGAAATTTTGAACTTGGACAAAACGATTTCAAAATGCATCAATACTCCCCCAGCAAAATTTACAAGTCTGGCAATGAGAGATAAACATAATAGTATCGATTCTTGCATGAAAATGAACTAGTCCCATAAGCCTATGATCACCCCCTTTGAAACAAAATCTGCGCACTTATACGCCCCTGCATGGTAACTATAGATCAGCCCCTTCAAACCCTCATAACAGTTGAACAGCAACGGTGATTCTACCCTCTTCTGCCCTGCCCTTCCGGTTTTCCCGTCATCGCCACGGATTATTTTAGTTTCGGATTAACGAACCTTATTTCATTTTCGGATAAATGAACCTTTGGAATAACGAAACTTATATCGTTATCGGATTAACGAACCTCCAGAATAATTAACCCTATTTAATTTTTGGATAAACGAACCTTCGGAATAACGAACCCTATTGTATTTTCGAACATTCAGAAAATGCCACAAAAGTTCGGATTAACGAACCCTTTTTCATTTTCGGATTAACGAACATCGAGGTATAGGCACTTTACGTGTTTCGGAACAAACTCACAATCTATTTTGGTGATTTTTTTTTTGCATGTAAAATGAATCACAAAGTGGTCCGTGGAATTCTGTTACGACATTGCTGCACTTAATCGAGCCTAGGCATCAAAACTACTTTGACCCACTACTAGCTGAGAAACTCACATGACAATCAAGCTTTAGAAATAGCATTTCTAATGCCGTATACCTCATTTCCATACTTCCCTGAGAAGTTTGTGCTAGGGCCGTGTTAAAAAACCTCATTCAAGAAACACGCCCATATACCTCAGAATAACGGGCTATTGGCCACCACGGACTGAGCTGTCATGCCCCGCATGGTAAGTACACTGTAGAACAAATAATTTGTTGAAACTACTTAATGAAATTGAGGGGGGAAATTGCCTCAATTTCTTGAAGGATTTATAATTTTGTCAGCTTAAAGTAAAAATTTACTTGTTTTCTTTATAGCCATTTTAAGTAAATTTTGTTACATTAACTTAATTCAATTGATTTTTTTTTAACACTGTGTGTGTATATATATATATATATATTAGTATATAGTATTAAAAAGAAATGGGGGACATTCTAAGCACGAAAGTCCACAGACATCATTTCAACCTACGCGTTTAAACAAAATATCAGACTTTATTTGTCACTTACCTGTACTTGATAAGGTACTGAAATTTATATTTATACTCGATCAGTGTATCCTAACAGATAAAACAGTTAGGACTTTTGCCTAAAACCTTTAAAATATATATATGTATAAAAAAATAGAGATGGCTGTTAATGTGGCTCTTTCTTTGCTTCAACAAAAAACAAAATTATGCTCACTCTCATCCAAAACAATTTCAAGCACAAATATATATGACAATTATTTAAAATTTCTAACACTTACTTGCTCTTAATAATAATAATAATAATGATATTTGTTTTATTTACCCAGGTATAGCCACTTCAGTTCTTTCAACTGTTCTCCAGCAGGCCCTGTAACAACATGATAGTATGTTGTCATTCCCCAGTTCCTTGATAAAGGCAGCTGTAAGCCCTGGTGACAACTTGATGTACGTTTTTTTTTTTTTTTTTTTTTGGGGGGGGCGTACGTTTTTTGTTTTTGTTTTTCGCGCTCGCAATCTTTCATTTCTTAAAAAAAAGGTCCACTTTTCAGATTTCGAAGCCCCGTAAAAAAAAATCCTAGTTACTGGCCTGATAAAGACGGAGCGGATACAATCGCGGAATTATTAATTACATGTAGTTATGGAGTAGTAACGGCCCGTTTTTAATGTCAAATTATTCTTTATCGGGAAATTATTCTTATCGAAAGTACTCGCCGCCGATAATGTTTCGTAATAGATTCTTCGTAAAATAAAGAAGGGGCGGATACAATTGCGGAAATAAATTATTAGTTGGTTTTTCTTTCTCCAAAGATATATAAGCGGTTTGTAAGTGGTAAACATTTAATCAAGAATTGATCTTTTAGTAGAAATTTTGAACTTGGACAAAACGATTTCAAAATGCATCAATACTCCCCAGCAAAATTTACAAGTCTGGCAATGAGAGATAAACATAATAGTATCGATTCTTGCATGAAAATGAACTAGTCCATAAGCCTATGATCACCCCCTTTGAAACAAATCTGCGCACTTATACGCCCCTGCATGGTAACTATAGATCAGCCCCTTCAAACCCTCATAACAGTTGAACAGCAACGGTGATTCTACCCTCTTCTGCCCTGCCTTCCGGTTTTCCCATCATCGCCACGGATTATTTTAGTTTCGGATTAACGAACCTTATTTCATTTTCGGATAAATGAACCTTTGGAATAACGAAACTTATATCGTTATCGGATTAACGAACCTCCAGAATAATTAACCCTATTTAATTTTTGGATAAACGAACCTTCGGAATAACGAAC
Source organism: Paracentrotus lividus (assembly GCA_940671915.1). NCBI lineage: Eukaryota > Metazoa > Echinodermata > Echinoidea > Camarodonta > Echinidae > Paracentrotus > Paracentrotus lividus. The sequence continues at coordinate 590,498 of CALNVZ010001857.1, read as the reverse complement.
CCTATTGTATTTTCGAACATTCAGAAAATGCCACAAAAGTTGCGATTAACGAACCCTTTTTCATTTTCGGATTAACGAACATCGAGGTATAGGCACTTTACGTGTTTCGGAACAAACTCACAATCTATTTTGGTGATTTTTTTTTGCATGTAAAATGAATCACAAAGTGTGTGGGAATTCTGTTACGACATTGCTGCACTTAATCGAGCCTAGGCATCAAAACTACTTTGACCCACTACTAGCTGAGAAACTCACATGACAATCAAGCTTTAGAAATAGCATTTCTAATGCGTATACCTCATTTCATACTTCCCTGAGAAGTTTGTGCTAGGGCGTGTTAAAAAACCTCATTCAAGAAACACGCCCATATACCTCAGAATAACGGGCTATTGGCCACCAGGACTGAGCTGTCATGCCCGCATGGTAAGTACACTGTAGAACAAATAATTTGTTGAAACTACTTAATGAAATTGAGGGGGAAATTGCCTCAATTTCTTGAAGGATTTATATTTGTCAGCTTAAAGTAAAAATTTACTTGTTTTCTTTATAGCCATTTTAAGTAAATTTTGTTACATTAACTTAATTCAATTGATTTTTTTTAACACTGTGTGTGTATATATATTATATATATATTATATAAAAGAAATGGGGGGACATTCTAAGCACGAAAGTCCACAGACATCATTTCAACCTACGCGTTTAAACAAAATATCAGACTTTATTTTGTCACTTACCTGTACTTGATAAGGTACTGAAATTTATATTTATACTCGATCAGTGTATCCTAACAGATAAAACAGTTAGGACTTTTGCCTAAAACCTTTAAAATATATATATGTATAAAAAAAATAGAGATGGGCTGTTTAATGTTGCTCTTTCTTTGCTTCAACAAAAACAAAATTATGCTCACTCTCATCCCAAAACAATTTCAAGCACAAATATATATGACAATTATTTAAAATTTCTAACACTTACTTGCTCTTATAAATAATAATAATAATGATATTGTTTTATTTACCCAGGTATAGCCACTTCAGTTCTTATCAACTGTTCTCCCAGCAGGCCCTGTACAACATGATAGTATGTGTGTCATTCCCCCCAAGTTCCTTGATAAAGAGGCAGCTGTAAGCCCTGGTGACAACTTGATGTACGTTTTTTTTTTTTTTTTTTTTTTTTGGGGGGGGGGGGGGGTCGTACGTTTTTTGTTTTTTGTTTTTTTTGTTTTTTTAGGCCACGGTCGCTAGATTTTACTGAAACGTAGGGAAAGTTGCGAACGCAGCTCTAAACCGCGCCCTAATGCTACAGTCACACAGACACTTACGTATAGATACGTTTGTGTTGTTTTAATCTTATTTCATCTTCTATTTTATCATTTCTTATGCATTTTTTTGTTTTACTTGATGAACGAAATTTCAATTTTCCACTGCTGACTATGACGGGAAGGCATCCTTGGGATCCGCAGAAAAGAAAGTAATTTTTGGACGCAACCGGACGTACTCAACGTAAGTGTCTGTGTGACTGTAGCATGAAGGCTGCACTAAAAGTTCTACGTCGTGTCTGCGTTACTCCGAAAGTCCGTACCGTAGTCGGTACTGCAGTGCACCACGTACATGACGTACGATTTTTCAAATTTTGCCCATGTTTTGCACGTAGCCGCACGCACGTGCAAGTACGTCGGGATGTGACCACCCTTGAGGTACCATTTTGTAAGTCTTTGGTATGACTCGGCGGGAATCGAACTCACACCTCCCATTCAAGAAAGGATACTTTTTAACGGGCGCTCTAAAAAATACATATTCATGTATTATGTAAATAAGGCATTAATTAAAAAATATAAGTACATTCAACTTGATTTTTAAGTATTACGGATTTTGAATAATTTGCTTAATTGAATTTGAAGTTAGAATTAAATTTTCTTAAATGTATATTTGACATAAAAAGAGAAATTGAGTGAATTCAACGAGTTAGTTAGACTTAATTTGAATGTTTTTGTTTGAATGTTGTCTATTTAAAGTTAAACCTACCTAAGAAAATCAAGGAATAATCGCAAAGGAGCATGTTGTCTTTACAGTGTTACTTAACAAACCTGTGGGGTGTAACACAAACACTTACGATTGATTAAAAGTTACGATTGATTTTTTTTCTCGGTAGCCTCATTTTGAAAACCAGGTACAGTAATGGATTAGGATTTGGATATGATTAAGAGTAGGGTTAGGGCTAGGGTTAGGATTAAGATCACGAACTTTGGAGCATCCTGTCCATGACGAGGCTGCCGAAAAAAAAAATCAATCGTAACTTTTAACCAATCGTAAGTCTTTGTGTTACACCCCACAGGTTTATAATCCGGTTTACGGTGGAAAAGGTCGCGGTGAATTTCTTTGCAGTGGGCAGTAACTGCAAGATGGTATTATAGAGATTTGAAAATTGGGGATGAAGGCCTATATAAGTGTGAGAGAGATAAGAAAAGAAAAGAGAGGGAGAGAAAGAGCGAGAGAAAGTGAGTTAGAGAGAGAGGGAGTGGGGGGGGGGGAGAAAGACAGAAAGGGGAGATGTAGGCCTACAGAGAAAGAGGGAGAGAAATCTAATATGTGAGAGAAATATGAACAAAACAACCAACCTTTTGATGGCGATATAAGGATAATTTTCAAGATTATACAAAATTGCGTCCATACTCACTAATTTGCACTCCGGAGACAAATCGGCCCATCACCTCTCAAAATACGCTTGCATTATGCATGTCCTCTCTTTCAGAGGGTATAAGGCAGGACTTTTACCCTCCATCCCCCCCCCACCCCCCCCCCAAAAAAAAATAACAACAATAAAAATAGAATAAATAAATAAATAAATAAAATAAATAATAATAATGATTTTTTTTTTAAATAAATAAATAAATAATGATATTAGATAGGAAAGACACCGGTCACCGGTCACCTTCGATGACAATATTGACCGGCCGGTCCAAGGAATATATTTTTTAAGTGTGTGGCACCCTCATGAAGAATGGATGCTGCCAATTACCACACTGAAAACCTAAACGGGTAGACGCGACTAGCTTTAAAGCTAGCCGTAGTGATGCCCAGACTGACTAGCTTTAAAGCTAGTCAGTCACGACGGACTAGTTTTCCTTCAACACAATCCGGTATTTACGGACTAGCTTT
>CALNVZ010001857.1:485801-563909 GCA_940671915.1 Paracentrotus lividus | reverse complement strand
GATAGGTTAGGATAGGATAGGATAGGACTCAGTATTAATGTCAACATCCCTGATAGCACAGTGACGTCTTAAATACGTCAGAAAAAAATTGAATGACGTAAATTTGCACCCGCGTTTGACGTCTTAAAGACGTCGTATTTTTACGTCATAAAGATGTCTTTTTTTAGACGTAATAATGACGTAAAAATACGATGTCTTTAAGACGTCAAACGTGGGTGCAAATTTACGTCATAAAGATGTCTTTTCCTGACGTCTTTAAAAGGTCTGACGTGCAAGACGTCTTTAAGACGTCTTTATGACGTCACTCTGCTATCAGGGTCGGTCCATTGACGGACGAGGTTAGGTTTTCAGTGTACAGTAATACATAGGCCTGTATAGCAAAATCCTGCAAAAATGCAAAATAATCACTTTCGGTCAAACTGGCCTAAATGACCAGGGCTGTCCAAATATTTAAGGAAAATGGTATGGTAGTATTGTTTTAGACCCAAGGAAGTTTTTTTAAAATGGGTTTGAGGTAGGAAAACAATCACTTGGATGACTCTGATGGTCATATTGGTCAAATTTTGCCCCCCAAAATGATAAAGATGTCAATTTTTTACCAAAATTGACCAAAATGACCCCTTTTGACCCACGGAGTCAATAAAACCACTTTTCTAGAATCAGCGCACATTTTTACATCAGATAGGTTTTTAAAATCCCATTTATTGGCAAAACTTATAAAAATAAAATACCCTTGACCACAAGTGACCAAAAATGGTAATTTTGGACAAAAATTGGCCGAAATGGCCGAAGTGTCACGGGTACGGTCAGTAAAATTAACATTTTTGGAATCAGCGCAAAATTTTACTCTAGATAGGACCTTCAAACCTCCCCAGCAAAAATGCTGATGAAAGGCCCTTGGCTCCTAGGGTAAATATGGGACAAAGAAAGGTTGAGGCAAAATGGATTCAAAGAGTCCCGAAATATAATCACAGGAGAAAATTAATTTTCCTACCCGGTTATTAGTCGAATATTGGAAGTATTCTTTCCATTTTATAATTATCATTACCTTCCATAAGACGTTTAACCCACAAACTCTGTGTGAAAAGGCGGCGGAATGAATTTGAAAATGGCGAGTCACAGTGAAAAAGGGGCACTTTTTATGAAAAGGTGGCACTTGAAAACAGTAGCATAAATAACAAAAATATTTGGGTAGGGATGGTGCCGAGAAATTTTGCATTGAAATCCTTGCTTTTTGAGAATCTTAAAGTTTTTTTTTTTTTTTTTCTACCGCTCATTTAGCAATTCGAAAAAACAAAAAACGAAACAAAACATATAAAATGCGAGCGCGAAGCATTAGACGAACATGACGAAAGGTCTTAATTAGCTTAGCAAATGGTTTTGGGTCATTTTGTTTTTAATTTTTGTTTCAATATTTATTGCTGGTTAGACCTAGTGCACGGTCGCAAAGCGACCAAGCTCGAAAATTTTGAACTTAAAGACAATCATAATCGAGTAAAAAGGGGCACTTTTACATTTAAAAGTGAATTTAAATTTAACCGTTGTAATTGCCCTCACAAGTTTAACTTAGGCCTACCGATTTGAAATACATGTAGGCCTAATATTAATGTACATGTATGTGTTTCGTAAGTATTCAATCATTTTTAATTTATAACCATTAGAAAGAGAATTATAGAGAATTAAGTTTAAGAGCAGTAATTGAGTCTCCATACCATTTTTTTATGGGCAATTTTTGACATTTTTTTTTTTTTTCTTAAGCAGCAGTGGGTTATTCATTCCATGCACATTTCTTGGTATTTATTTCTTAAATGCGAGGTCGCGTGGCGACCGACCGAAAAAAAAAATAATAAAAAATCGATAGGAAAGAGTTCAGAAGACAAAAAAAGTATCGAGCTAGAGTGCCCCTTTTTTAAAAAGAAATTGACCATAGAACTTTCGAGCAGTCTGAAAGGCTTCTGTTTTTTTTTTTAATATGGGCCTTTTTTTAATACTAAGTAAGAAAAGGGGCACTTTCTAGTAATGAATATAATGGGGTGCATGAGAAAGTGTGGGTGGCATTGTGCCCCCTACCCTGCCCGTCCCACCTCTTTCTAATTCTCTACATGTATACTCTGTCAGATCAGCAGCTCAGTCAAAAACAATTTTTGCAGGGTGATCGATTATCAGGTGTTTGTTCATGATCGATTAAAATTGTGCACATGTGTCGCGTTGATTAGCTATATTAGTGTTTCGACAACGCTCCAGTTTTCGGTAAAATTAATCATTTTGGAGGACTTTAGAACAAAATCCAAGATTCCATCATGTATCTCATGTATTATATGAATGATGCTGGAGATCGTGTTTACACATTGCAGGTAAATATCAAATCTACGATGTGTTTTATAAATTTATTAATTGGACCGATTGGAATACAAACTCAAATTTGTATAGATGGGACTGCGGTAAGAACCGGGGTGCTCAAGCTCTTTTGTATCACACGTGCAGGAATAAACGGCGTCGGCCGCCGACTGGGACGGGTGGAGGTGGTGTGTACTCTGAAATACTCCTTTAACATTGGGAAATTTGTACATATTTCAGAGTTTGACCACAGTGAATGCATGCATGTAACGTTACCTCTTGAATTTTAGAAGTCAAAACTCAAATGTTCAAATAATGAAAAAATGAAAAATGAAAATGCTCCAAATTTTATTGTCCGAAACGGATCACGTAGAAATGTTTATCTACTCCATAATTTAATAATTTATGCACGACGCTCGAATGATCACGTAAAAAAAAAATTCACGTTTAGCAATAGCATATGAAATACACTAACAGTTACCATTATCATTGTGCCTTCCAATGAACAATAGAATAGTCACGATAAAATTTAGATTCGGCATTTATTTTTTTGGTAAGTCCTCATTTCTTTATAGTACGTTTTCAAATGTTGGGCGTAGTCCGACAGCGGATTCATTGAAGTTCCTTTTTATATTTCTCTTCTTTATTCTAAAAAATATTGAAAGAGTGGGTCTACGCTGAACCTTTTGTGAAGTCGAGTCATGCAGTTTTTCTTGCGAAATGGGTCCACTTTGGTTATGATTAACAGCGCGCACGACAAAGCGGTCTTTATCGGGAACAGCTGAATCGCGTTGTTCAGTTACGGTCAACGCACTTCAGTCATCGCAACCAGGAGGAGGAGCTCCTCGCGATAGCTACCGGTAGCTAATCAGAGCGCCCAACAATCCGAATGCATTGTTCTCTATTTCTGTAAAAGCGGAATGGTAGACTCTTCTCCGTGCGGATATTTATTTTGCCCCTTTTCTCGTGGGCCCGGCAGCCGCTGAGCAGCGCCAGAAGGACATTGCTCTATCCCCCTCTTGTTGAACGCCATAAATGAGTAGATCTATATCCAACGGAATACAAGATCCACAAGGGGGAATAACCAAAAATTCCACCAGGTTCGTCATAAAGGCCAGGGTATTCAAAGATTAATTCTTCGTGAACACTGTAAAAGACTGGAATAACTTACCTTCTTCAATTGTAAATAGCCCTTCCCTGGAAACATTTAAAGCAAAACTAAAACAGTTACAATAAGTCATTCCACACACAGTGCGTTACTCTTTCAACCAAGTTAGCGTGGATGTGTCATCAGACATTTTGCTGACTCAACTATTCAGATTCAGAAGTCTAGAGTCAAGGTCTATGGTAGCGCGCACATCGAAATGCCTACAAGTTCGTTCGTGCAGAGCCAGAGGACAATGCATTTTGATTGTTGGGCGCTCTGATTAGCTATCGCGTGGAGCTCTGCCTCCTGGTTGCGATGACTTAAGTGCGTTGACCTAAACTGAACAACGCAATTCAGCTGTTCCCGATAAAGACCGCTTTTGTCGTGCGCGCTGTCAATCATAACCAAAGTGGACCCATTTCGCAAGAAAAACTGCAAGACTCGACTTCACAAAACGTGCGCCGCAAAGCCACTCTTTCAATACTTTTTAGAATAAAGAAAAGAAATATAAAAAGGAACTTCAACTAATCCACTGTCGGACTTCGTCAGACAGTTGAAAACGTATAAAGAAATGAGGACTTACCAAAAAAATGAATGACGAATCTAAATTTTATTGTGACTATTGTTCATTGGAAGGCACAATGGTAGTGTAATTCATATGTTAACATGATCATTCGAGCGTCGTGCATAAATTATGGAGTAAAAATTTCTATGTGGCGCGCCCAGTGTCCGGTTCCGTCCCGGTATTCGGTTTTTAGCTACTTCAACAGCTTTCACAAAAAGATCACAAACACATCGGCCTTCAAACTTTCACAAACATTCATCAAACACACCACCAAAAATCACACAATCACAATATAAAACGAGATTGCAAACTTACTCTGATTGAATTGGACGTCATCACGGAGATATTTCCACTTTAGCGTTTCTTAGCGAAAACGCTAACGGGTTGGCCGCTCTTCCAGGTTGCGTTGTGAAGTAATGCTGTGCGCTGCTACCATGAATTTGGTATGAGAATGACGGGGAACTTCCACTTATTCTTCGGGCGCAGCGAATTTTTTCATCTCGCCCCACATGTTTTGCAATCCTAAAAAAAACCACACACCCTTGTCAAGAGGGGGCGCTAGCCACAATTCGGTTATAGCGAGACATTGAGTGCGGCGCCTACACATTATCGGGGTTTTGTGTTGTGACGCTTCGCATCGTGGTTTTTGACTCTGCGCGATCAAAACGCATAGGGAAACAACGCGTGACCGGATACTATTCTGCAAAACCGATTGCCGGGCGGAAAACATCTCCTCATTCTATCGGCGATATTTTTTTAACCATAATTAAATATTTTAAATGATTTTGATAATCTTTTAGTGTAGAATTTTTTGGTTCTTCTGGTGGGTGGATCGTCAGATAAAGGAGGTAAGTTTTCATATTATGGCCGATTTCCCCTTGAGGGACCGAATACTGGGCGCGCTACCCTATGTGGGCCTTATCTTCGTTTCAGAAACCACTTGCTCAAATGAACGGGCGTGCTTATACACAAGTGAATGGGGGCGGAAAGAGGAAACCAGTGCGTGTGACTGAATGAAGCGCTGCTGTACAAAGTGAATGGTGGTTTCCTCAATCAGGATTATGCCTCTATGTGCACATGATTTAGTGGGTTTACTTGTCATCAGTAACCATGGTAACATGTTCCACTCCTAATAATATTCTCTTTTTTCTGTTTCTTCTAGAAATTGGATCCAAATGGAAAACCAACATTATCAGCACACCCCGGTAAGAAAACACTCCAATAATAACCATGCCAGACAAGACTGACAATATACCACTATTACCAGGCCCAAAATAAAATTGGCTCGATTGGGCCTGATCAAGCTGGCACGTCCGCAATGGGAATCTAGCATAATCTAGCAAATAATCATGTTTCCATACAGTTGATGTTTACAGGGATTGAATAACTTTGTGGAGGCTTGCAATAATCTCAGCTCAGTGTGGGGCCATGCGCATGCTGTCAGTGTGTGTAATAATGTGCCAAGAGGGAAACCTGAATATTTTATATCTTAAGCATCATTACATGTTTCACAATAAGTTAAACAGTGATTATATTCTCTCCATAGACTGCCGTGTTATTTTAAGCTTATGACTTTATCGATATTCATTCTTAAATATTTCAGTAATTAAACGACCAATTAGTTTCGAAATCTCAAGCAATTCCTGTCTGACCTAAATGCTTACAATTACAATTAAAGCCTTAGCTGGAAGAATAACTTGTGTTTACATGTTCAATGAAGTAAAACAATCCCTTATAATTGGTTGATGGTGCAATGTGTTTTAAGTAGAACAATCAGGCACACACACACACAAAAAAAAAAGCAATGCTTCCCAGAAAAACATTAAAACATTATTCAAAGTTGTTAAAAATGGATTTTTGTGTCCAACAAGAATGGATGGGCAGTTCTTTAAAAATTCCCAAGAGCAATAATTTTGGTACATAAGGGGGGGGGGGGGGGGGGCAAAGAACGATGATGATGGATAATTATCTTTCCCTAAGATTAATGTCCATGAGTTCATTACATGGCTCCTTTGCAGACCCTTAATTTGATCTCCTCAAACAAGCCTTGTAGACATTAAAAAAAAAAATTACATACCGTACTTATTTTCTTTAAACTGTCAATATCTTTATTTCTACAAGTTAATAATTTGAAGTTTTAACCCAGTGAATGTCTTTTCCTTTTTTTTTAACTTACAGCAAGGTTCTCACCAGACGATAAGTACTCTAAACAACGGGTGACAATAAAAAAACGCTTTGGGCAGCTGCTGACACAAACTCCAACACCTGCGTACTAAAGGAATTCCCTACAACATATCAGACTTTCCTGCACACATAGGCATGGACTTGAAATATTTATGGAGACAGCTCTGCTTGGCAAACCTGATACCTTTCCAGCTATTCTAGGTACTTTGTATGTTGACAAGGTAGCTACTCTTACTTCATCATGTAGAACATGCTGTCTTGTGTGAAATCTTTCCAGGAGGATGCCCTTTGATACCATCATCCTGTTCCCCTGTAACTCTGGCTACAGTCTGGCTGTTGCATGATATGATCGAGGTCAGAGGGCGCGACAAGATGGCAGCCAAGGAAGCAGTACTACCAGAGATTGATTACATCTTCTGGTAGTGACATGAAATGACTGTACTATGTCAGTGGAGTGCTACACACAATACTGGAGGGTATTCCTTCTCTGTGAAGATCTTTCCAACCTACAAAGTTTAGTTCATCATGACACCCCATTGCCCAAATGCCCAAACTACTCCAAACCTCTACAAATGTACAAAACCAATGCCATTCAGAGTAATTGAAATATTGTACTTACAGAGTCGCAAACCCATCTCCTGGTCAATGAGATACCGCCTTAGTACATACTGTACAATTTTTTGGCAAGGATGTGCTAAAGAATCTTGAAGCCATTTTTTGCTTGGATTATTTTTCATCTTACAGCTGTTCATTGCATCCCAGAATAAATTAAACCCCAATTTGAGCTCCTCTAGCTCAAAATATATAATTTCTGTGAACTTCATTTTTTTTTTCATATTAAACTCATAGGACCGTCCAGTGGCATCCAAATTTATGAATGACTGAGCACTAGGGGTTAAAATAACCCGAGTACAAATCACCTTGTACCAAGCTTTAGAAAAGCCAACCCGTAGCTTCCTGACTTTCTTTCATTGTTTGGGATATTAAAGTCTTCCTGAGTTCATTCACAAGGGAAAAAAGATTCCTCGGACTATTGAAATGCATCCATGGTTTTTTTTACCGAAACTTGGTGCAATTGGTTGGTTTTTAAAGCTACCTATGGTGCTCAGTCATCCATGGTAGCACAGAACTTAGTATTACCGGATAGAATAAGAAATAATCTTTGACATGAACAAAGAATTAAAGTCAACTAAATTATAAATCTTTAATGCAAGGCTCTCAAATTTCAGTTGTTTTTTTTTTCTTCTCAAATACACTTTAGAAAATTAAGGTAGATAATTTCTTGAGGGAAAAAAAAAACATGGAGAATAATTGAGTAAATGTAACTGATTTTTTGTTCATTTTTGGTTAATTACACTGTAACTAGTTTTTTTTTGTGTAATAGTTTTCCCAAGATGTTGTCCTTTGAACAATAGCTGTGTTCCTTACACCTACAGCCTACCCCCTTTTTGTTTTCGTTTTATTTTTAATCCTTTGCAAATATTCCTTTCATGTACATTTAGCCCTTTTCTTGGGTTTGATTCATGTTTATATTAAAATAGTTTAATTACAAAACGTTTTCTTTTCTTTGTGTTCATGTGTGTGTCTTATTCTTTCTTTCAGCAATTGTACAATTTCGGTAATTAATTATTTTAGTGAAATGGTCCGCTCCCACTATAACTTGGTGCTCGGAACCAAGCCAATTACTACTTATAATTTTGTTATGGTATTTTGGTAAAGTGAAAAATATCTTTATGTAACACAATGAGGTATCCTTGATTGTTACACAATGTATCGTGGGAGTGGATTGTTTTGATTTTTTTAGTCAGCTTCATTATTTTTTATCCCCCAGATTTTGGGTTTAGCCTATGTATGTATTGTATTATAGGTAGTGTTGAAAAACTGCATTATGTTGACAGGTAAATCTGAATTTTTCTCCCATCTTATATATATCTGGTTATAAATTATTATATACCACGGCCCTGAAACATAAAGAGTTATGATTAATCACAAATTTGAAACGACCATTTTGATTGGTGCACGTTAATACGATTTGCAATTGATCATAAATCTTTATGTTACAGGGCACAGGGCTTAATTCATATTCCAAATCATTTAATGGAGATTTAGCAGCTTTTTGAGGAAATAGAGTTGAAGAAGAGGAAGGAAGTGATGGAGAGAGGGAGAGCAAGAAGGTTAAATAAATGAGAGACAGAGAAATAGGAAGACAGAGAGAGATAAGGTTAGATAAATGAGAGAGAGAGAGATAAGGTTAGATATTATGAGGGAGAGAGAGTGGAAGAATGAAAAATCAAGTGTAAGATCAGAATATGATGGGTGATGTGCAGACAGGTGTGTGTTACCTCAGTATATGTGTGGTAAGAGAGAGATGGAAAATAAGCAGAGGTTGGAAAAAAGAAGGTTAAATACTCTATAAGCCAATTTTTTCTTGACTTAAGGGCCTGTCCCACAGGAGAAGATCCTTGTGGCGACAACCTATGCATGTTAGAACCTGCCAGAATCGTGTCATAATCGTAGGTGACCGAAGATCAAATACGTATCTACGCCTCTATCTACGATAGGTTACGTAAACGACTTGCGTCCACGCAAACAATAGACTAACAATAGCTTGAATCCGATAATACAATAGCCTCGACCTTCGCGCATCTCGCGGCTCGACTTCTCTTGTCGCAGCTTAAAATCAACCAAAATATGAACCTGCACACTGTGGCGATCCTTGCGACTGACACAGGCGATCGAGTGTTTTCTACCTGATGGCGGCCTGTCGCCTTTAGGTTCGTGATTGTCCTCTCAGTCGCGCATTATAATTTGGGTCGTGAGTGATTTTTGAAAATTTCAAAAATTTGCGGCGACTGTACAGTATCTGAATGGGAGGCCGATTCTGAATTTTGGTGAATGGAGGTGGCGACAAAGGTCGTAGCGGCTTAAATTTCACTGACCGCTCAGTTCAGCGATGCGTGCAACGTACGCTGGAGCGCGGCAACCTACAACTGGCCGCCGTTCTGCTCTGCTAAACACGTTCTATCTGGTGACAATCTACGATAGCAAATTGTCGCGACAAGAGAAGACAGGCTACGGCCATTGACGTCAACCAAACTTACGCCGGCTATTGTTTAACTTGTTGAGAAACCATCGGCGACCAAAATTTTTCTACGTATTTGTTGGCGACAAACGCGATAATTCACGATCTTACAGGCGATTGGACCTGCGCATGGTGACGATGGGTACTAAAAGGTAGTTCGTAGGTTGTCGCCACAACGATCGCCTTCTGTGGGACAGGCCCTTTAGAGGGGGAAATGCACAATTTTTGTGATGTTGTCATTGCTATAAATAGCCTTATATAAAAATTGAAAGGCTTCCACGAGGACCGACTAGTAGGCCCCAGAAGAGAGAGGGTGAAAGCAAAACCAATGTGTGAGAGAGAAATATAAAGAGGCATGGGGAGGCATGCGAGCAGGTGTGTGTGGGTGATAGAAAAAGGTTGAGGCAGAACAATGTAGAAATAAAGAAAGTTAACAGTGATGTCAACAAGTAATTTCCAGAAATTACTACTGAAAACTCAAAAGAATAAAGATTTTTTCATACTTTCATAAAAACTGCTTGTTTTTAATGTCCAAGTTTTATATGCGTTGTCCTATGGCATTCTTGAATGACCACTGATTCCTTCGTTAAAAAAAATTAACAAAATCAACATTTAGAATACGGGTGATTCCATGGGTTTGGGCAATTTTTGTGACATACCATAACTCCAAATCCATATCTTTTTCAAACCAGGCAAATATATTCCAATAATGGCATGAGCAAAAAAGTGGGGTCCCATCCAGTATTATTTCTCAAAGACTATGGCATATTGCAATTTAACTCATGAAAATTTCTTGTCCATCAGACCATGTAAAAGCAATATGATGTCCCTGTAACGGTGGTAGATTTTTGTATTCCTGTTGCTTGAAATCCACAAAAGATTTCCAATTTTAATGTCTATTACTGAGAAAAGAGAGCAATTTTTCATCGACAGCCCAAAACTTAACCACATCTGAATTGATCTTCATGGTGAACTGCAAAAGTTGAACATCCATTACAGGGGACATTGCATGAAAAATTGCCCCAACCCCATGGAATGACCCATACTTAAATGTTTATGTGAAGGTTAATATCGCTGCGTTGGAATGGATGAGAGGGTTAAAGAAAGAGAAACATGTGACTGAGACAGAAATTCTAGAAAGAGAAGGGGATACGTGTAATCGGCTGTGTGGTACCTGAGAGTGTGTCCGTAACGTGTGTATACATTATCTTCAGATGGAGTTACTTGTTTAAAAAATATTCTGTCTACTCCCATTATAATGTTTATCTCTCACTCCTATACAAGTCTATTCTCAAACCCCGCTCTCTCACATTTAGGAGAATATTCAATAGACCATTCTCATAATGTATTAAAATTTAATGGATAAATCACTCTCCACTGCCTAGCCATAATGTACTGTCCACTCATGTTACTTTGAGGTGCTCAGGACTAAGCCAAATACCTGGAGGACGTTTCATGAAAGGACTTGTTGGACATTTTATCCGACAAACTGTTATAAGCTACTGAAATGCTTGCATCTGATTGGCTGAGAGCAAATTTGTCGGATAAAATGTCCGACAGGTCCTTTGATGAAATGCCCCCAGGTTCTAACAAAATCTTGTTAAACTCAACACAAGGATATTCAATAGACCATTCTCATAATGTATTAAAATTTAATGGATAAATCACTCTCCACTGCCTAGCCATAATGTACTGTCCACTCATGTTACTTTGAGGTGCTCAGGACTAAGCCAACAAGTGGATTAGTAAATTACGCGATGCGTAATATATGTGATACGTCTTGTCGAAATGAGAGAGAAGTCGCAGATCAAATATCCGAGTAAATCGACAAACTAATAAAAAAGTCAAAATTTTGAAGTGAATTTTTTTTTTTGTTGATTTTCGGTTCTACCATGCTTCATCTTGCTCAGTTAAAAACATGAGTGAAAATGGTAACGGGAAAGTGGTAAAAAAGCAGTTTTTTCGGCGAGTGTTTTTTTCGGTCATAATTTTTTTTTTTCCGGACATACAAGCGAACGTCCACGCTCATTTCCCTTTCCGTTTAGCTCCGCCCTTAGCAACGCATGGCTTTGTCATGTGATGTGTGATTTCAACTGGATTTTTGTTTCGTTTTTGTGAGCGAATAGCGAACTAAACTCTCTTTAGCTGCACTCAGAAATTTTGCGTGCGATGCCACAACCTACTGTGAATAAAGCTGTTTCATCCGGGATAGCGAAGCACGCAAACGAATGTCAATCTAACAATCGGGTGGGGAGAGGGGGGGGGGGGTTTGGGGAAAAGCTACTTCTTGCTTGACTTAGCTATCTGGATCCAAATGAATGTTAATTGCAGCATTTATTTTAAGGGCCGCGATATCTGTTGTCCTGATGGGAAATTAAAACCTCCCTATTAACAAATTTGGTTCCATCATGGAAACATAGAGCATACAAAAGAGGTGACGTGATAATACTTCTGATACAAGTATTTAGGTTAAAGTCTTCTGCAGTTTATTTTACAAAGTAACGTGTTTAAGAAAGTAGCGTTTTACTAAACACGACGAAACAAATACGATTTACTCTTAAAATAATTCATTTCTAAAAAATTATTAATATCTTCTTATTACTGGTAACAGGTTTGATCAATAAAAGACGAGATCGAGCAAATCATTTACGTTTTTATTTTCATTGTCTTAAGCTAACCTAGCACATCATAAAACGTGATCAGAGAAATTCTAAATACATTCGTGAGGCGCAAATATTTCTTAAAACATTTTGGAGGCTTATCTCTATCATATACTTATTCAAAGAATATAAACAAAATGCATAAACCCTGTACAAGAATAATTTAGTCTATAGACCAATATTATGTTCGAAATTCAACAGAGTTCGATCAAAATGACCTGCTTTATAATGAGTAAGAGTATACGGCGATTGACATTCAAAGAACGCACGCAAACATCGGAATAAAACCCCCAAAAGGTTTTAAAATAGTTTTGTTTCTAACTAATTTAGCGCCAGGATTGGTAAACACCTTTTCTTAAAAGAGCGGACTTTTCTTAAACAATTAGAAAGAACATGACGTTTTTTATTATTTGACGAAGATATAAAACAACTAAAACCAATATTAGTTTCTTTTTTGAGAAGATTGAATATTATTTAGACAACATCGCTTGCTGCGTTTGCCTCGATCATGCGTGACGGACGAGTATTGTTCTCTGTATACCTGAATGCAGCCTCCTCATTGGTCAATCGTTTCACCTTTGTAACAAGTGGTTGCTAGGCATTTCGGTGAGTAGAGCGGTGACAAAATGGTCTATTTTTCTGGCTCGGAGTCAAACGGAAGTCAAACTTCGCAGACGTTTTTCTCTGATTTTGATTTCCAAGAGCACAATTCTCTCGCGTTCAGAGGCTAATATCTCCACTTCTATTTACTCTTTACAGTCGGGTTATATATCAAATTCAAGGCAATGAATCAGAGATCAATAATATCAAATAAAATGGATTTCAAAAACGCGATTAGTCTCTCTTTCGACGTGACGCATCACATATGTCCCGCCGATAATGTAAAATTCCCATTATATCACGATCAGTGCTTACCATAAGGCAAACAGAATCGAAATCGGGTAAAATATGGCGAGGAAGTAGCATTTTGTAGCCAATTAACAATATAGGTCAAAGGTCAAAATTCTGTGAAGAAGTTTTGTAGCTATTACCTAGTGCTATCACATAAAGCAAGCGGAATTGAAATCAGATGAAAATTGGTGAAGGAGTAGCATTTTGTAGCCAATGTACAATATAAGTAAAATTGAAGGTCAAAGGTCAAAGGGGTCAAAATTGAAAATTCCGTAACGAAGTTTTGTAGTCCTCACCTAGTGCTATCACATAAAGCAAACGGAATCGAAATCGATGAAAAATGGCGAAGGAGTAGCATTTTGTAGCCAATTAACAATATAGGTAAAAAATAAAGGTCAAAGGTCGAAATTCCGTGAAAAATTTTTGTAGCATCACCTAGTGCTATCACATAAGCAAACGGAATCGAAATCGGAAGAAAAATGGTGAAGGAGTAGCATTTTGTAGCAATGTACAATATAAGTATAAATCAAGGTCAAAGGTCAAAGGGGTCAAAAGTCAAAATTCCGTGAAAAAATTTTGTAGCCCTCACCTAGTGCTATCATATAAAGCAAACAGAATCAAAATCGGATGAAAATGGCGAAGGAGTAGCATTTTGTAGCCAATTAACAATATAGGTCAAAAAAGAAGGTCAAAGGTCAAAGGGGTCAAAAGTCAAAATCCGTGAGGAAGTTTTGTAGCCCTCACCTAGTGCTATCATATAAAGCAAACAGAATCAAAATCGGATGAAAAATGGCGAAGGAGTAGCATTTTGTAGCCAATTAACAATATAGGTCAAAAATGAAGGTCAAAGGTCAAAGGGGTCAAAAGTCAAAATTCGTGAGGAAGTTTTGTAGCCCTCACCTAGTGCTATCATATAAAGCAAACAGAATCAAAATCGGATGAAAAGTGGCGAAGGAGTAGCATTTTGTAGCCAATTAACAATATAGGTAAAAATGAAGTCAAAGGTCAAAGGGTCAAAAGTCAAAATTCCGTGAGGAAGTTTTTGTAGCCCTCACCTAGTGCTATCATATAAAGCAAACGGATTCGAAATCGGATGAAAAATGGCGAAGGAGTAGCATTTTGTAGCCAATTACAATATAGGTCAAAAATGAAGGTCAAAGGTCAAAGGGGTCAAAAGTCAAAATTCCGTGAAAAATTTTGTAGCCCTCACCTAGTGCTATCATATAAAAGCAAACGGATTCGAAATCGGATGAAAAATGGCGAAGGAGTAGCATTTTGTACCCAATTAACAATATAGGTCAAAAAAGAAGGTCAAAGGTCAAAGGGTCAAAAATCAAAATTCCGTGAGGAAGTTTTGTAGCCCTCACCTAGTGGTATCATATAAAGCAAAACAGAATCAAAATCGGATGAAAAATGCGAAGGAGTAGCATTTTGTAGCCAATTAACAATATAGGTCAAAAATGAAGGTCAAAGGTCAAAGGTCAAAGGGTTCAAAAGTCAAAATTCCGTGAGGAAGTTTTGTAGCCCTCACCTAGTGGTATCATATAAAGCAAACAGAATCGAAATCGGATGAAAAAATGGCGAAGGAGTAGCATTTTGTAGCAATTAACAATATAGGTCAAAAATCAGGGTCAAAGTCAAAGGTCAAAGGTCAAAATTCTGTGAAGAAGTTTGGTAGCCATCACCTAGTGCCTATCAATATAAAGCAAACGGAATCGAAATCGGATGAAAAATGGCGAAGGAGTAGCAAACTGAAGATTTTGGTCACATACGGACGGACGGACGGACACACACACACACGTACGGAGCCCGTTTCATAGTCCCCTGCTCGAACTCGTTCGGCGGGGACAAATACCTGGAGGACGTTTCATGAAAGGACTTGTTGGACATTTTATCCGACAAACTGTTATAAGCTACTGAAATGCTTGCATCTGATTGGCTGAGAGCAAATTTGTCGGATAAAATGTCTGACAGGTCCTTTGATGAAATGCCCCCAGGTTCTAACAAAATCTTGTTAAACTCAACACAAGGTTTGAAATTGGGACGGCAGAGTAATCATGATATCTTGTTTTATCTTTGATCAGTATAACGGGAGTGGACTGTATTAATAACAACACACAAGCACATTGGTAACATGTCCGCATGTTTAGAATTGGGACTGATTCAACTGTTAAGAAATCTTGTATATGCCCATTAACCCTCTTTGCGCTTTGTAGCCATATGGCTACATAATTTTCACTCACCTTTTCTAAGAATAGCACAAAGAGGGTTAAAGGTTTCATGACAATTGCTCTGCTGCATATTCCATACACTAATCGAATGACCAACTTAAACCCTTGGGGGGGGGGGGGTGATTCACTAACAGCTAAAATCAATCCTAACTGGGTTAATATCAATTTTAGGATCAATAGCCATGTTATAGTTCCATAGGTGCATAGTTGGGATTAATTTTAAATGTCAGTGAATCACCCCCCCCCCTGGACTTAACACTCTACCCTATCCTAAACCTAACATAAAGCTTTAACATGACTTTAACCCTAACCCAATTGCAGGAGAAAATGTTGTGTTACCTCCATTATAACCAGAGTAGACTGTAGTACATGTAGCTCTACTTGTTACAAGGTGTATATTGTATATCATTAGCAGGAATCATGTTGAATACAAGCCACTATTAGGTTGGACTAGTAAGTCATTATGTTTGCCTGACATAGCAACACTTAATAAATCCAATTTGCTTTCTGGCTTCTGAAATACAATACCTTGTGACAGATTGGTGGAATCCTTCATACCTATGCAAAAGAATACAGTCTACTCCTGTTACAATGAGATAATTGGTTGGCACCAAGCCCAAAACCTTGGTATAATAATGTCTCCCTATAGACGAATTCAGTTTGGGTGATGTTTTGTCATGGTGGCAGCCATTGCTGGGGGCTTCCAATGTACTACGCATGCTTCTTGTTTGCACATGTATGCGTAACAAAGGAAAGTGTACAAATGCACAGACATACATGTACGAGCACATGGCGCATGCGTAGTACACTGGGTAACCCCCCAGCTATATAACGGACATGTAGAGGGCTCACTTCCATGAAATGCTGCCCGAATTCGTCTATACTGAACACATCTACCAATGTGATATGTTTAAAATTGGGACTGGGAGAGCTGCATTGTCATCTTGAAATCTCATTATAACGTGAGTAGACTGTATAATATATTTGAAGAGAATGATCTATTTTCAATAGTTTCACACTTTTTCTTTTTTTTAAAGACTACAAGATACAAAATATTGAACGTATAACATGGGATACTTTAATCAGTCATAGATGGTCAGATATACAATTTTTTTTTAGTCCATACTTTTGGTGGTTTAATACTTATATGTACATGACTTTTGTACGTACAAGACATAAGGGATATTTATGCAAGTATACAAATGTATTCCACATTTAGTGGTTAAAAGTAGAATCTTAGAACATTGAAATTCAATATTCATAAAAAATAAGATCACTTGGACATTTCTGTATAATCGGTCTTGAGATATATATCATATTATTTTCATACCCATCACCATGTTATGAAGTATATTATTCTACTCTTGTAATATGGCCAAATTTACATTGCAAGTTGCATATTTTAAAAGGAATAAACAGTATTTTGAAGGTGAAAATAATTATGAAATTTCTAGATATTTCGGTGCTTGAATGCGGTTACAACAGCTTCTTCAGTGTAAACTACTGTGGAAAAAAATATTGATAAAAGTCATGATCCTGTCTTTGTTTCCTTCATTCTAGAATTAAGTGCGCACTCCTTCCAGGTTTCACATTCAATTTCTGGCACTGGTCGAAACTCTGTGTGCATAACTAAAACTGAAACACAGAACCCACAAAACCAATTCATCCTTTTTTCCATTAAACATAATAAAAAAACAAAAAGAAGGCAGCATTTCAATAAATTTTCATTGTGTTGTACAGCTATTCAAACAAAAATCTGAATTAATAAAAAAAAATAAAAAATTCAAATGAAGAAGAAGACGGCTTTTTACCAATTTTGGCCTTTGCATACATAATTCAGTCATGTTAGTCCCACAAATACAAAATGGTGTTGGAAAAGCCCAAACGGGCCGTAAGCAACCTTGCAATTTAAATTACATAATATGTACACATATGTATATACTCCAGTAAAATAACGCCAACTCTTATGGCGCTGCGACCACTATTGTTCATTACCATTGTCGTATAAAAGTCTACAAAGCTATGTTGTTTTTTTTTTACTATATTTCTTCACTATATCTACACTTCTGTCAATACCGACTTCTCAGTAGTAAAGACAGTTATAAAATAGATGCATACATGTATTGGAGAGGTACACATTCAATCTATACAAGCACATATTCATCATTGTTTTAGAATAAAAAATAATAAATACCATAGGCACATTTGTCATTCAATAGTTCTCCAAAAAATGAAATTTTATAAAGCTGAGGCTAATTATAGAAACTATCACTGCACGATTTTAAAGTGGTTTAATTTTATGAAATTGACGTAAGATTTTTATGATTACTAGGTACATGTACAGTGAAACATAGGAAAGTAAATCATGTGTTAGTTGGTATGGTTACTGGAGAACAAGAGAATGATTCCTGATGCGTTCATACATAAAGCAAAATTCTAACCATTTTGGTATAACAAGCAATGGTTTGAATCAATATCTACAATAATAATAATAATAAAAATAATAATAGGTGATTTTATGTTTGGTGTCCTAAAACCAAGCTGAATATCAGCATTCTTGTTCTGACTCTCCATTAGGGTGATTCCATACTTTTGTTGTTTTTGTCTCTGAACTTTTTTCTGTTAGTTTTGTGTCCCTTACAACAAGTAACTATTTTTCATTTCAATTGTAAAATCTTGTGCCCCCTCAGGTACTACTCGAGAATCACCACCAATCAAGAAAATATTCTTTTATTTTCATGTCAAATAGATGTAAAATGTTGTCAAAATGTCCCGTATGACACAGCATGGAATCGTCCATTGGATATCCAGTATTAGCAACCAGTGTTGAGTATAATTCAAAACTTTTAGATGAACACCAACACTTTCTAATATACACAATGGCCTGACATTGTATTCTAAACTATGGTCTAAACTTGAGTTCAGGTCTAATCGAACAAAAGGATGTCAAAGTTTCATAGCGATTCTATCGCCCGATGAAACCTGAACTCTAAGTTTAATTTTTTAGACTGCAGTTCAGAATACGGGCCATAAGGTTTGAAGGTTTATGTATAGAATTCATAAGTTCACCCACTGAAGATGCACAGCTGTTGTAAAAGACCAAACACCAAACATAAAATGACCTATTACAGTGGAAACTTGAAATAAACAGGTCTAATGTAACAAGATTACTGATATAAAAAGGTAATTTCCATGGTCCCAAAGACCATGTTATAACAAAATTCCACCGTACCACCTACAATTACTCCAGTTTATTTCTTACCTGGGTGCTGTTGCCTAAAAATTGTTTTTATATTGACTTTGTCATCAATATTAATTATCGTGTGATAATCGATTTCCTCATGATTTTGCTTGGCTGTTAAGCAACGTTACCACTGATGGAAAAGTAACTAAAATATCAATTGTTTATATGCAACACCACCCAGGTTATATTTGTAAAAAATGAAATGTTATCAATCTGAAAAATATTTTGGAAAGTAAAAGGCACCAGAACGTAACTACTGCCATTTGTTAATTTTCAGAAGATAAGCTATTAAAGATTATTTTCTTTTTAAATGAGACAAGGAAAATTCAATCTATGCTGGACTAAAGGCTAAAGCTGGATTGAGGTATGGTATCTTTAAAGACCAGCGCAGCCCTGAGGTATGGTGTCTTTAAACAGAGGGCAAAGCATGATATTGTGGAACTAGATAAGAATTGTATTAGGGCATTGTTTGAATACAACAAAAAAAGGTATTAACACAATGTACCTTCTATCCACAATTTGTTTGTTTGTTTGTTTTTACAAGCTTATGAACAGAAAACACTACAAAATATAGCCATGGATCATGATATAACTGAAATTATACTGCAATATCATATCAAAGTATTTGTATCAGTAATTAGAATAGTAAGGGTTATGTATTTTATTGATACACAACAGGAAAACCAATAACTAAAGTCAAGACTATTTGTCAGATGTCAACAAAATAAATGTATAATTTGTATGAAATAGTAGCCTACTTTAGATACAGTAAACTGTGGCGCTCTTTGTCGAAAAAAAGAAAAGTTTTCACCCATATATGTGTAGTTAATGCATTGCCTTCAAAACAGATTGAATCCTATTTGATCCTTGACCGGATTGCCTTAACCAAAAAAACTACTTTCTGTAATCGAACTTGAGAGGATAGAGATGTCATGCTATGCCTTTGGGTCCTATGATGGCAATGACAATAAACTTCATCCAACAACACAGATTGCATGACATATACAGCTTGGGAAAAAATTATTGAACCAAGTTATTTTTCATAAAGGGTTTCTGTGGGTGTTTCTTGCTTTATGTGGTAAAAAAACATATCAAACATACACTACATTGTAACTGTACTTCTATACAGTCTTCAGCAATTATATCATTGACATGAGAGTATAGACCTTTCTTTAATAATGCAGATGGTGCTCTTATCGCAGAACAGAAATGAGCTTGGTTTAATCATTTTTGCCTGAGCTGTATGTCAGCCCTTATAAAATTCTACTTTATCTCACACAAGCTAAAAATGGACACAAAGACTCAAGGACTATGTGATCATCTGGGATGGGGGGTGGGGGGGGGGGGGGAGGGAAACGGGGGTAACTGGACATGAGGTAATGAGAATTCTTACCACATTACTATATGACAACATCATTTTAAAAAATATGAAAAAGAGAAATGTACAAAAAAAAGTTGTGTTGGAGATTGCGATGGCTGGATGACACGCTTCAAAATATAGTTTTCTTTCCTTTGGTCTTTTTCGGATCCAGTGTCCTATTTGAGGAAAAATGAATGAGAGAGAAGAGAAAGACAGAGATAAGAAGGAGAAAAGAGAAGAGATATGGAGAGAGAGAGAGCAAGATCAGGAGATAAAATAAAGAAAAAGGATTATAACATATCAGTCTACAAATACAATGTACTTCAAAAGCAACAAAGAAAAACAATCAAATCAAATAAAATTATAAGAAACAATGTATAAAATGAATGAATGAAATAGAAGACGAAAATTATCACGCAAGTTCTTAAGCCCAGCGCACACATTGCGATGCGATTGCACTGCGATCCGATTGCAACAAATTGCCAATCACATCGCAGTGCAATCGCATCGCAGGCCAGCGCACACATTGCAACAGGCGCTGCATATCACCATGGTACCCCTCTTTTACGCCCAGGCGCGCAGTAATACAACCTCCATCTCTAGCCAATCTGATTGGCTGAAATTATCAAAATCGCAGGAAAATCGCAGGAAGATTTGACATGTCAAAATGTCTGAGATTGGTCTGCGATTCTTCTGCAACACATCGCATCGCAGTTGCAGCGTGTTGCAGGTTGGCGCACACACTGCAATTTTGTTGCAATCGGATCGCAGTGCAATCGCATCGCAATGTGTGCGCTGGGCTTTAGATAAACAAAGGCAAAAATCATTGGCATGCTGTAAAACCGATCTTTTGATTGATGCAAAAAGAAAACCCCTTTCGACCATGCTACAACTTGGCATATCAGATAGTTTGCTAGTATACACATCTTTCAACATTTCTGGACTTATTGTATCTCCAAAGTTAGGATGGCAAAACTTTGCCCCTTGACTGACAACATCCTGCCGCCCCCCCCCCCCCCCCCATTCTCACAGACTAGAGGTAAACAATAATAAATATATGCATCAATCTATATTTCATCAGAAAACTAAATTGTTCCCAGGGTCTTTGAGAGATCTTCATAAAGGGGGATAACACTTTTTTTAATGCTTGGATGCAACTCAACTGGTACATGTGGTAATTTAAAATGTGCATTGGAATAGCAATAAATAACCGTCTTTGTAAAATTAATAGTTTAACTAATTTATTCTCCCTTATGTGCATATAAATTTGGTACAAAGTTGGTACTATGCTAATCAGTCATGGAAAAATAAGGATTTTTTCATGCGATTGTAGCATGTAGAAAAATACATGAACATTCTAATGCAAGAATATGAAAAGTACAATGTATTATTATTTTTTACACTTAACAAGTATACATTAACTGGTCTTTTGTTTGAGGGGAAAATATACAAAGGAAAACTAATTCTGCAAGTTTCTTGATTTGTTAATGGAAGTCAGTAGTTTTAGAAATGGTATAAATGAGAAGAAAAGGAGGTCTTCGTGCAACGGGAAGGTGCTTGAATTTGTGGAAAACAACATAATACTAGACAATGGAATTTATCACTCATGGAAACAAGTTTTAGTATAGTAATGTTTGTTCACAATACAAGATCATACTGCTTTGACATGACTTCCCACTGAGGTACATGTACATATGTAATGCTGTCAATAAAAATGCATTTCTTTTGATACTACCAAAAAGTTGACAAACGGCCAAAACAAGCATGCAAAATGATAAAAACATTGATTAAGAAAAATACAGAGACTGGTCAACTTGAAAACAACCAATAGTACGAGCACAAACTGAAAGACAGAATTCTCATGAAATAAAAACTTCATACAATGAAATATTAAATGGAGGGAATAAATGACAATGGACAGCATGCTACAAATATGCACTACTTGGAACCATGGCATTTAGTCTCAACAGGTTCAAGATACAGAAATGTTGACACCATATTCATGTCAATGAAATCCAAATGTAACCAGTATGCTAATCATTTTTTTATCTTTTTTTTGTTGTTGTTGTTGTTGTTTTTTTAAATCTAAGTCCCATCTATTATGTTTGGTGTATGGTCATTGAGTTTGTAGTGTCATGCAAAAGGCTGTAAAATAGGGAACCAAAGCTTGAATGGTGGTGTTAGTAAAATGTACAAATGCTGTAGAAGCACAGTGTACATGTATTACATGTATGTAGTTTTTAAAAGATTTCCCTCTATTAGTACTCAAGCAGCCTGTAATGACTATTCAGTTTGAGCTCAAAATTGCCCCCCCCCCAAAAAAAAAGCCCTTATAAATAGTTTATTTATTTTGTTTTGACAGTCTAAAATACATCATGTTGGCAAATATGAGGAGTAAACTGGCATGTCATGTATATGCAGACTTTGAGTGCTAAAGGGTTGAGAAATTTCTGTAAATAAAATAAAATTTTTGTTATGAAACTTAACAATAAATACATTGTTATATAGTGAAAGTTATCAAAACTTACAAAGGAAATTAATTTATCCCGATAAATATCATACAGTATAAACAGTAAATATCTTCTCAATCTTTTTAACCCCCTCCACCCCCACGCCCCCTCAAAAAAAAATAATTAAAGGTGACAATCCAAAGTAGCTTGATTTAAAAAAAAAAAAAAAAAAAGAAGGTAAAATTGAAAAGACAACATCGGATCGCTACATAAAATTAAAAATATATAAAAGAATCAAATTAAATATAAAAAAAACATAAGGTTAGTGAAAGAAAATCTCTATTCATGATATTAGAAGTGAACACAGTAATGCTTAATATGCTTGTACAAAAAAGGTGGTACATGTATAATTCAAAAAGCAAATTACATATTGTCATCTGATTCAAAATCAAAACAAAACAAAACAATCCATATGTGCTTGATGTTTAGATTCTGTGTTAGCTGATAATCAGTGATCAAAATTAAACATATTAAAATAAAAGAAGCCAAATCTTTAGAATAAATTTAAATTCAGATTGAAAATAGCCTGAAAATATACTGTTTAAAGCAATCGCAAAGTATATATTAGATTCTTTCAAATAGAATCCAAAATATAACTCAAAATCAAAACAAGCAGACGCTCTGTGCTGAATGTATTCTGCGTTAGCGGGTGATCTGCTAAAGCGATCAAAATCAAAACGAACGCAAAGGAAGCCTAGCCATATTTGGACTGCAACTCATAAAAGAAGCCAAATCTGTCAAATAAATTTAAATCAAAATTGAATATAGCCTAAAAATATATTCTTTAAAGCAATCGCAAGGTATATATTAGATTCTTTCATTAGAATCCAAAATTTAACTCCAAATCAAAACAAGCAGACGCTCTATGCTGAATGTATTCTGCGTTAGCGGGTGATCTGCTAAAGCGATCAAAATCAAAACGAACGCAAAGGAAGCGTAGCCATATTTGGACTGCAACTCATAAAAGAAGCCAAATCTTTCAAATAAATTTAAATTAAAATTGAATATAGCCTAAAAATATATTCTTTAAAGCAATTGCAAAGTATATATTAGATTGTTTTATTAGAATCCAAGATATAACTCAAAATCAAAACAAGCAGACGCTCTGTGTTGAATGTATTCTGCGTTAGCGGGTGATCTGCTAAAGCGATCAAAATCAAAACAAACGCAAAGGAAGCGTAGCCATATTTGGACTGCAACTCATAAAGCTTTCAATATTACCTTTGAGAGGCATCAAGTGACCATCTCTTGCTGAGGGGTGGTCTTCTATCAAATCACCAAACCAAAAATGAATTTTATATTTCATTTCATTGACATCATATTACTCAAATTATGATGATTTGATGTTGATAGTTTTTATGGAGAAATAATATATAATGGTAGAAATAATTGAAATTCCAAACCAAAATGAATTTTCATTTAATTTCATGGATAAAATAAATTACTCAGAGTACATGTACATTTACATGTATGATGATGATGATAGTTTTCACAAAGAAATAATAGTGTAAATATAATCAAATATCCAAACCCAACATGATTTTCAATTTATTTTTTGATACGTGTATATATGATAATGATTTGATGATAGTTTTCATGGATAAATTATACAATGTAATATATATGGTTAAAATAACTCAAATTCCAAACCTAAAATGTACATGTATTTCATTTCATTAATGATGTAAATTACTCAAAGATTGACAATGATTTGATGATGTTAGTTTTTGTGTAGAAATAACAATTAAAGTTGAAATAATCACATATACATGTACAATCCCAAAAAAAAATTAATCTTTGTATGATGATGATTTCATATTTTTTATGGAATGTATTTGATTATAATATTGATATGATAATATGTAGCTTATTATATTCCATTTAATTAAATAGAATGTTTTGTGTGTTTGTTTTTTTTCCATTTATGTCAATGATACTGCCATAAATTAAAGGTTAGACTACAATGAATGGTAACCATAATACGAAACTAAAAAAATAATAAAGATAAAAAATGAGGTTTTACTTCATTTCATTGATGAAAATAGAGTTTATCAAATGAGAATGTTCAGTGAAATGTATCTTTCAATAAGGCTAAAATAAAAAAAAAAAAAAAATGCTATGCTAAATATTAAAGACAAATAAAAAAATTGGTAAAACTCAGGATAACTCAAAAGAAAATTAAGTTTATCTATAATTTCAATCATAAATTGATACATTTCTTCAATTATATGATGTGATATTCATTTGAAGGATGATGTATATAAACTTTGTTCATCCATTTATGATGAAACAAGTGTGTATTATGTGCTTTAAAACCAAACCCTTTATTCTATTAATGATGATAATATAAGTGTATTTTCTATCTTAATATGACATTACCATGATGATATTACATGTCAAAATCAAACAATGTATAATTGTGATTACAACAAAAACATACGAGAAAAAAAGATACAGTGTATGTAAAAAAAAATACCGGTATATTGAATTTGTAGAACAAATGATGAAAGATGGAATTTATGCCAGTATCAATTGATGCCACATGAAAATGATATCAATAATGAGTTGACAGTGAATTTGTTTCTGACTTAAATAGATGAATTATCCTATAATGACCACTTTACCCAGGGCTTACATGTAAGTGGTAATTTTATCCACTGTTAAAAATACATGTATAAGGCTATTTGATAACAATGTGATGATGATGATGCTTATATTGTCATTGAGTTAAATAGTTCATACTTATGAAAACAACATTCTAGTTTTTGTATACAAAGGAACAGAGATTCAGTAGGGAACAAACTGGAACTTAAGTATGAAAGGGACAAGACAGTTTGGCAGTTTATGTAAAACTCATGAGGTAATAATAGATAAAAGAAAAAACAAAACGTACACAATATCTGAATACTGCAGCCTTGAAGACACATATTTGTCAAAAAAGAAAATCACAAGCAATTGGAATTCTTTATGGCACATTATGATAGATAATACAGTCCAAGGAAAGAATAAGCGGAAATACTAGTGAACCGATTGAAATAAAAACAAAGGAAACACATAAAGGAAAATTTTGTGTCAATACATGCATTTTGCAGGAAGGCGATACGACACAAGGAAGGAAGCTTACAGGCTTATTTTGGAGGGCTATGGGCCAATGTCACTTAAACATCAACAGTAATAAAACTACTTTCAACAACATGAGACATGAAACTTTCACTCTCCGCAATAATACCTTTGTACAATCAAAACAGATTTTCAAGCAAAAGACACTAATCTACTACCACAGTAAAAGCTTTTTAAGTGTTTTTAAATCTGTTAACGGCTTTGAAAGGCAAAGGAAAGTAACTGGTTTTGTAGTAACCAAATTATTTTACATAAAAAAATTACCAATGGGTAATAGAGTAGTGTAGAAAGATACTTGTAGTAGGACGGACATGCTTTTAAACACTGAACCACAATTACACCAATCAAACGAGTGGTGTTCAAAAGGCTTGAAAATGGCAACCTCAGCAACACCACCACAATAACTTGGTTGAAGTGCTTCATAAAAAGTTTGGGGCAATCAGCTTAATACAACATGCAACCACACAAAAATCATTTAGGAGTTGTATGAAAAGATCGGGACTGGCAGCTTCCGCAATACCACAGCAAAGGTTGTTGAGGTAGTGTACAAAAATATTAGGAGCAACAAGCTTTACAACATGCAACAACAATATAGGTGTAATGTATCAAGACTAGAAACTTCAGCAACACCTCAACAACACTGGACGAGTCTGTTGTTGAGATGGTTCGTAACAAATCTGAGAGCTTTACAACATGCTACCACAAAGACAAGAGCTGCACAGAGTTGAGAAACAAGACTGTCAACCCCTACAACATGCAACCAACAATACATCATGCCATCGTTACTTAGACTTGTTCCACAGTGCGCCATGCACCATTGTCAGCAGGCAGCGGCTGGTTCCGCCATTCCAACTTACGAATAAAACAGCACGGGGCGATTTCTGTCGCGGGGCAGGCAGGTTTGACGTCAACTACGGGTGCGCTAAAGCGCGTGAGATGATGATGATGGTGGTGGTGATGTGTATGAAATCCCTTTTTTGCGTTTGAGTTAGAAAAAAAAAATCCTGCAACTGTTCCCCCGCGAACTATAGAGGGCGGTGTCATTCGGCGGTACTGCTGAAGAGCTTGGGTGGTTTCATGAGAATGCTCTTCTTCCTGTGGAATGCAATTTGCATGGCCCACAGTCTGTAAATACACAGGTATTATCAATGAGGCTAGACGTAGATGCTACACTGACCAGGCGAACACAGAATTGGTTTAAAGACTACACCCACGATTGGGAAAGACATTGTCAATTCTTATATTTCTGATACTGTTATGCTACATTTCTCGAAGATGGTGGAGTCCATGTAGTTTCATGCGCAACAGGGGACTTATTGCATACTGAATTTGAATCCAGAAGGGCCGACAGAAAAATTATCATGCCTACATACATGTATAATTTGGTGTGTACATGAGCTTGGACAACATAAAATGAAAATTTATACTTTGCAGATGCTAGTGCATGCATTTTCATATATTTCTAGAAACATTTTCACGTATGAATAATTTTAAGGTATTGAATTTGCAACAAAAATATGATTATGATTTAAATTTTTGCTTAAACATGTATAAAAATAATCAAATTTGCAGTTGAAATAATACAATTCTGATCGATATATTCTGAAAGCATGAAAACTAGTAAATGATTTATGTTGTGAATCTGAGCTCACGAATGTAAAATAACTTGTCTTTTCACCGAATGAGTGGATATGAAATAAAAATGATTATTTTTTTTTTTTTTACTTGAAGAAAGAATAAAAGCGAATAAGAAAGTTGACATTGAATGTTGTAATAATTACCCTCCTTTCCTTCAATGCATAATAAGATCCAAAATAAAAGAAAAGAAAAAATGATACAAAGAATCATAAAACTAGCAAAAATGAATGCATTGATGTCATGAATCTCTACATTTCATAAATTTTGTGATATTTTGCAATGATGATTGGATTGCATTTCATCGATTCCATAAAAACACTCCCAATTCTGTGTCCCCTGTCCTCACCTTTACAGGGCATCCCAAATAAAAATAAACCCAACTTTGAGAGCCTCGTATTAAAATTGTTTTACTAAAGTGTCATTATTTTTTATGTGATGACAAAGAGTAACTCATATTCTATCCATTGATACCAAAATCATACGTGTACTGTCAAGGACTGAGCACTGAGCACTGAGCACTGAGTTCTAAAAAACTTTGGTAAAAAACAAATAGTTCCAAGTTTTATCAGAAGCAACACTGGCTTTCCGATTATTTATTCTTTGTGTGAGGTCAGCCTTCCTAAGGCGCCTTCTCCAACAAAGTACTTCAGTTTTCCGCAGCTTCCTGATCCAACACGAAAAATAATCGGCTTTCTGCTTTTAACATGTTTAAGCCGTATTAAGATTTCTGGATTCTATTCAAAAGCCGATGCTGCACTTTGTTTGGAGAAGGCGCCTAAGTCCATTCATAAGGGATAATGGATTTCTTGGACTATTGAAATGTAAGAGCAGCTTCTCCTCAAACTTGGTACATTAAAATTTTGAAGCTTGTTTTTTAAAGCCCAAGTGCTCAGTCATCGGTCCCTACACAGGTATAAGTTTGGTATCATTGAATAGAAAGTGAGTTACTCTTTATTATGATATAAATATCAAGGTTACATAAGCTATAAAATTTTAATGTGAGGCTCTCAAAGTTGGGTTTACTTTTTCTGGGACGCACCGTATAGGGTTGTTCGGGCAATGTGGAGTCCTGGAAAACCCATTTTCACAATTGTGGCAGAGGTACAATTAACAGAATATCGGAGGATTACTATCCATAGTCAGAGCTGTTGTATATGAAACATGTCTAATATTCAACTGCTCTTTCATAATGTTATCAGCTTTTCCAGAACTCCAATCTTATTATAATATGAAAGTTTGGTCCCATATGATCAAAAAAGAGAACTATTTAAAGATCATTTGAATCGATTTTATCAGAACATATAGAATTAGATAGATTGTGAATGCAATTTTCCCTTATGCATATTCAGCATTTAAGATATTTGATTGCTTTTGAGAGAGGGTTGCTTATAGTTTACTGCTCTTCCCCCTTTTTTTTTTAAATCTGCATTCTGTCAATTTTCTTTAATAGGAAAATGGCTCCCTCCCCCTTGGAAAAAAAAAAGACAACAATGTTTGAGGACATTTGATTTAGGTGTTTTTTTTAACTAATGCCTAAAAAATATTCATGAAAAAAAATTTCATGAATACATGTAGCCATAGTTTTCCTTTTCGATTATGTGGGACTAAAACAAAAAAAACATGAACTGTGTATATTTACAGACGTCAGGGCAGTGCAGATTTTTAGTGGCAAATAGAAAACCAGAGGAAAGTAGATCCAAAACTCATTTGTTTAGTGAACAACAGAATAATGAAGAAAAAAAAATGGAGAAGAATTGTGCCTTCTCAGATCAAGCAGTCTTTTGTGACTATCGTCCCAAAATATCAATTGGCCTCAGTGCTTAACAGTAACCAAAGGCCAAATTAGAGCCAAAGCTTTTTTACAGAAAACTAAGACTTTCTCAGAAAATTAATATTAAAAGATAAAAAAATTATTGTAACATAATTTTTTACATTGAGAGTAAATTTTTGATAATTTGTGATTGACTCGATGGCGGGATGGGGAATGTAAGATGGTTGCACAAAAGAAGAATATAATTGAGCATTTTATATGAACAAATATTAAAAGCAATTAGTTAACTGCCAAATTGAATTCTACAAGCATGTCAACAAAAATCAGCGATTTGATCAATGTAATGCCCTGGTCAAAACCAGTTAAGCTTTGGTTATAATGCACCTCTCTAAGTCTGGTTGATAAATTGCCACTTGGTCTAAACCCACTTGGTCTAAACCCACTTGGTCTAAACCCACTTAGATTAATGCCTGTTTAGTCTCACCTAACATGGTCTAATTCCATTTCGTCTACAACCAGTATTTCCAATTACCTTTTGGTTTAAATGCTACTTCGCACATTTAATATTTTGCCTAATTCCCATTGCGTCTAATGCCCATTTCATCTAATATCTCCCTCTTATAAAACAACATAGTTAATTGCGTGTAACAATTATTGGTAATAGACCAAATATTCTAAATATAGATGAAAATTAATTCAGCAAATTAATTATTAGACCAATTGGCAATTAGACCACGTTGCCATTGGATCAAGTGAGAGAATAAGACCAAGTATATATTAGACCAAATGGAAATTTAAGCATATAGTTAGTGGACCAATTGGGTTTTGTCTATGTGCTAATAGCCAATCAGAGAATTGGAAAACCGGTGTAAAACCAAGTGGATATTTGATGCAAAGAGGCGCATGTTTTTTACAGGCATACTGTGATAAAGTCGCAAATGGGCAATACTCCTGCTTCTGCACAAGGGCATCTAACATTTGTACATAGAAATGCAGGAGTAGGCAGGGTTGCAGACCCCGCGCTTACAAAAACATTCAATGCCAATTATGACCAGGGCATTCATTAACTAATGGAATAAATTGATTGTTATTTGCTACTGATATATAGTCGGAGGAAGGGAATTGGAGAAAACAAAAATAGACTAATAGTGGAATATTATCTACCTCTACTGCAGCTACATTAGTCTAGGAAGTACTTGAATAAATATAGTTTTTACAGATCTATTCAGCCCATGTTTTAGGTAGATCAACATTTAAACACATCAGTTTTAATAATTGTTTCAACTCCATTCAATATCTTTTCTAATTGCATGATATAGAACGTGCAAACGATAATATTATCAGTGGCAAGTTGATTGGAAACAGGTGCTCTTTTTTTTAGATGGAACGGATATTTTAACAGTCAAATATTTCATAAAATCCCCCCTTAATAAAAGGGAATAAAGTGCATTTCCCTGCAAATCCCTGCATGCCAATAGGGGATTCCCAAAAATATTTCCTATCCCCAAACCACTTTTGATAATCACCACAATCTCATTTCCTAAAAACCAAAATGTAATTTACCCGTTGCCTACGGGAACTGAACAGTTCATGTATTAACCTAATCCTCTGGGAATTGGATAATTGTCAAAAGATGAATCCTATACAAATTAACACCGTATCTAATTTTCTTAGATAACGATGTAGGTTAGGGCAGGTTGACTCAGCTTCTGCTTAGCAACCCTACAAGCAATGAACAAAAGACCCAATGTCTTTTGACCACCAGTAAGGTCAATAATGGTTAAATGCCCAAGCCGTATTGAATAAGCCGTCATTGGAAATTTCCATGGGCAAATTTATTTTCATTGGCTGCTAGAGGAAACTCATTGTGACCTTTAGAAATAAAGTACCAAGAGGACCATCCCCATTTATAGCAACACATAAGACACAGAGACCATACGTTGAGAGTACTTACTTTGATCCTTTATGTTGTTCATCCCTAATACGTTGATTCTCATCAAACGCCTCCTTTTCCTTCTCAAAGTTTCTCCTCTTCTCATCCAGGTCACGCTGCTGTTGCTCCAGACCCTTCTTCATCTGTTCCAGACGTTTTTGCATCTGTAACATATTAATGACAATGATTGTATTATAAATAAAAAATTGTTTTTATCAGCTACCCTGGGAGACTCATTGTTGTCTATGACCTTGCAATGAAAGTGCTCGGCCATAATAATAATAATCAGGCCGCTACAAACCCACTTGCCCAGGGCAAGTGAAAACCACATGCAGACAAGCAAAGTTCAAAGTGACTTGCCCAATCGGGCAATTGATGATACATTGTATGAGTGCAAGACTGTAAAATACATGTCTATTACATAAATCAGACAAAAATATTACACAAGGATATCATTCTTGATAAAACATTACAAGACAGTTCAAATCAAGTTCTCTGATAAAAGCGAGTTTGTTTTTCAAATCATCAACCAGTATTTAGTTTCCTATCTTTATAACTGTTGTATGCTGGTCCAATATGCAGACTCATTGTAATACTTCTTAGCCTCTAGATGAGAAAATAATTTGGAAGCAAGTTTTTCTTTTAAACCTTTTGTTTCATGTTTATTTCAACACTACATTTTTTATTTACTTTTTTTTTTTGGGGGGGGGGGGTCTCTCATGTAGAAACAAGCTAATTTGGCTTGACAATTAGGGTATTAATTTTATAATTACTTCTTTGCTTTTCGTATAAATATAAATTTTTTGTAGAGGCCTGAATAATAAATGATAATGGTGGCTTCTTACATAGCACTCAGGTCCATCAAGCATTAAGTTCATCAATCATGGCAATTTGCAAATCATTATCATGGTCCTAAATTACCGACCACATATGTAGCACTTTTAAGATAAGGAGGGTATTTCACCAAGATACGAATAACTTTACGAAAGACTGGAAATTGTTTTTGGCACGGGTGCTATTCTGATCACAATCTTTATCATTTTGCACCAGAACTGATCACCAGTTGTTCGTAAAGTTGTTTGTAGCTTATGAACAACTTGGTGAAACAAGTCCCAGGAACCATTCACACCCGGGTGAACAGAAGTAAATTTAGAAGGCCTTGCTCAAGGACACAACTATTTAACCCTTGAGCACCTAAACCGCCCAAGACCGCCCTTCAGCTTACTTACTTCCCCATACCCCACCTACCCTGAGAAAAAAAGGTCATTTTTGTAGAAGGAACTGCAAAATTGAATCTCCTTCTTCTATTAGCTTGTGACAAAGGCAACATTTTATCTCTTCTGAATGTGTTTGATGACATCTATGGTTGATTTCCTATTCCACACCGCAATTCTTTTCAGAAAAGCTTCTTTTTTTTCCCCCTCTTGCTCTCTTTCCCTCTATCTTTCCTCTCTGTTACTTCTTTTTTTTTAAGGCAACTGTAAGAAAAACTGTTTTTAATGATCAATTACATTTTCCTTTATTGCTTTGCACATGCATAATTGACTAAAATTTTACCAAAGGTTATCAAAGGGCAAGGTTACTGGTTCCAAACAATGTTGTGTTGAACAATAGTAACACATATACATCAAAACATGTCCATGTGTGCATCAGAAGCCAGCCCGTTGCTGGACCACATTCAGGTTGAACCTCATGCAAAGACTTCAATATTTGGAAGAAGTGACCAAGACGGCAGACGACTATAACATTAGCACTTTGGTATAATAAGATGAGATACTCTTGACTTTTGGACTTACATCAGCTTCTGAGTCTTCCAATCCCTTCTGCTTCTCCTTGACTTTCATCTCAAAGACCTGCTCCATCTCTGATTCCATCTTCCTCATCTTCTTATCATGCTCTAGCTTCTCTTCCTCAAACTGGGCGATTGGATTCTTAGAACTTGCCCTGAAATTAAATTTTAAAAAATAAATAAATAAACATTAAAAAAAAAAAAAGAAGAATAGTGCAGTACTCTCTCTGCAGTCTGTATAAAGTAAAATGGTACAAGTGGAAAACATTTTTTTATAGTCTGAAGATTAATGAAAATCTAGTAGTGTTTGATATTTCCATAAAGCAGGAAAATAAGGCTTTCTTCTGCAATTATTTCATGAATTTGTGTAAATTCAAATTTTGAGAATATTTCATACCTTAATTATTTTTTCCCCATTGTACCATTTTTTAAATACAGTTTGGATGTACAATGTACAAAATGTAGATGTATCTCTTCAAACTGGGCAATTGATTTCTTAGCACATGCCCTCGAATCTTAAACAATAATGTTCTGGATTTATATATTTATTGCTTTTTAAATGCATGACCTATGTCTCTAAATGTTTTACAGACAGAGCGTACATCATCATTGGCTCCATACAGCTAATATATAGGAATAGAGAAGTTTCTCTACGTATTTATTGTTGTTGATTCTTGTTGCTTAATAAAATTCCTCACTCTAACCTTGGACAATAAACAGAACCCTAGACCTAACATTTAAATCACAACCTGGTTATTCCATGACGTTCAGTCCTGAGGAAATTTTAAATGACCATTTGTAGTAAGTAGCTTTACAGCATTTTCCAGATCTATGTTCATCCAAGATTCCATATACCCAGTTTGTCCAATCAATCATTATCACCACAATTCAGTCTAAACACCACACATCATGCCCTTACTTTGCGCCTCTCTTTGTATCTCCCGACGTGACTGCGGTGAGTTTGCGACATCGGAAGTTCTCGTAGTGGACATTGTTGGTGACATCTTTGAGGTCTTGCATGTGTGTTCTGATCAGCATGTTACGCAGAGGAATAAAATCACAGTGTTCCAGGTTCTCAACTGGATGTAAAGTTTGACAAGTAGGAGATTAGTTTCATTAAATGTGTATAATCATGGAAATTGCAATGTACAATTACACTGGTTTTTTATTCAATTGGAGGAATGTGACTTTCAGGACCTCCAAATTTAGCAGCATATTAGCCTTTGAACAGCCAAAACATGATTATTATATGTGAGTGTAGGGGAACCAGATATTCAACATTTACATTTTCACAAAGTGTTCTGTACGTACATGTATGTAGCCACTGACAAAAATGTAGGAAGTACAATGTAACTTTTCTCAAAAAAAGCTTCTATCAGTGTTAAAGTGAAACTAGTGTTCTGGTCATGACATTGAAATGTGGAAGACACTGTCTAAAAGTGATTTGGAGAGGTTGATAACATTTCACCAAAGCATTTTTTTTTTGTTCTGTGAGGTTTTGGAATCGCCAAAATGATAAGAAATTAACCCAATTCAGCTTTGAGTCACATGCACTTACACAGAAATGCATGTATGGGGCAACACAAAATGTTCAGAACCCAAACATGTTAGCTGTGTGGTATATTGTGGATCATATTATGACTACTAGGGCATTTGAAGAGCAATCTTTTCTTGCAGAGCTTTTTTTATGATATTCTTCCCAAATATCATGAAAATAACAGGAAAGCTCACAATAATTTTCTTCATCTTTCCCAAACTTTCCCATTACACTAGATTCCCTTTAAATACGGTCTCAGGCCACAACGTCAAAATACAACAATGTAGGATAACATGAGCAATGTACATACATAAAAGAGACAATGTAGCAAAGTAACCATCCGCATTCACAAAATCTTTAGAGATACTGAGGTATAATTTTATGCTGTTTTTTTTTCTTTTCATTTATATAAATATAACATATATTTTATATGGTTTTATTGCATTACCTTCAGCGATTCCCCAAGGGTACTGCCGACCTCTGACCCGCTTCCCGTTGACCTCCATAATGTGGTTGCTACCGACGACAGCGAATGGAACCCGTTCCTAATCAGACAGAGAGATGCAGAATGAAAACATTTGAATTTTTTGAAAAACTCAAGTTGAGGCTAAAGAAAGCAGGCTTGCAACACAGCTTTTCAGGAAAAAAAAAGTTATTTCTATTAATTTAAGCAAGCTTTTGGAGGATGAGTAAGAGAGGTACATACATGTACACTGAACATTAAAGCCAAAAAAACTTTACAGCAGTCAAAGGAGAATTCAACAATCAAACAAACTTGATGCTAAGCAGCCGAGAAAAGAAATTACACTTCAGTCATTCACATTTGAGAAGTTGAAGCTAAAAAAACTTTAATATTGACAAAGTAAGAAACCCTGCCTGTTTAGATTGCAATAGTAAATATTACACTAATATTTCTTTAAGGTATTATAGAAAATACTACAACCCAAATGTGATTTATTAATGGTTTGTCGACGGTTAATCAGTGAATCGCATCTTTCGCCGTTGTCAGACTGGATCAGAAATAGTTCAATCTGTTATCTGACCATCATACGTGTACTTGAGGAACAGACATTGAGTTTCAGTATCTGTTGATGCGTTTCCTGTCCTTTGTATCCTTTACAATGACATACAACTGTAAATGTCAATTTTTAGCATGCTCAATATTTGCTGATGTTTTGATACACTTGACAATGAAAAATTTCAAAATGTTAAAAAAGGTTAGAAAGGACATGAAACTTTCTTGAATAGGTATCAATGGATGCCAAAAATCACATTCCGTTCCAAAAGTACATGTACATTTGTATATCTGTTTCTTGAATATCTTATATTTTCTGGCAGGGCCTTGTCTGACAGCAGGATGAGCTACACACCAAGAATTCAAAATTACTGTGGCCAACAGAATCATGTTTCATTCTTTTTATGAAAAAAACTTAGGGACTTCATTTCCATGCATCTACATGTACACATTATTTTGAGGAAAAAACATCCTTTGTCGTCTCTATTATGAGAAAACATCAACAAGGGATCCAATTTCTATTCATATAATGTAAATTGAAAAAGCAAACACTTTACACATCAAAGTCATGCTGACATAAGTACTACATGAGACAACTAGTTTTAATTGTTCCTTTAACAGGTTCAAACAGGAATATAAACATAAAAGGCACATGTTGGCATTTTTGTATGGTAATGTCATTGTCATTTTAAATAATAACTAAATAAGGTTGTGTCATCTTTAGGTAAACAAATGCTATCATAGTCAGTACAGTACCTATTTACAAAACAAAAAAAAAAACAAAAAAAAAAGCCTCTCAGTTTTGCTTTTTCAAAAGAGAAACAACTACATGTATGAATAACAAGTGAGATTTTGGTGAAAATATCAACAGATCATGCATTTTTAGCATTGCAGAGCTTTAAGAAAGCATATCACAGATGCCGATTCCAGTATGTATTACAAAGTTGCTTCTTGGAGTTTGTGTAACTTGCAGAAAAGTAGGGTGGGAAGAGGGATATACCTGGTAAACTACAGTAGTGGACATTTTTATTATCACAAGTCCAGAACTGATTTTAAAATGGTCATGGGTTGAAGGAGGAAGAAATTGGGTGAAAAGTACAGACAGACATTCTGTTATTTAAAAAAGGATATATAAAACATGAAGAATTCAAACATTCTAAGAGAGAAAACAACCAGAACACTAGTGATAGTTTGCTGGAGAATGACGTTCATGCTGTTAAATATATCCATGATGAATATAAATTTGCGACTTCAAAGGGCATTTCGGCAGTCACTTACTGAGATTTTCTCCTTTTTGGGTGTTGCAGTTCGAGCCTTTATACAATTTGGAATAGAAATAGATGCCCACTTTGTTACTTTGTAATCAAAAGAAATCGTTAGTCAAGTTTTTAAGCACAAACATTTGTAGCAGCATTATTTGCAGCTTTTAATTCAGTGAAACTTTACACTTCAATTCTAATGTCACAAATTATTACAAATGTAGCAGCAGCAGCAATATTTTAGCAATTTTTTCATTTTCAAATCATAAATCGAATCATTCCTTTGTTCTCTTCTTCTCCAATTTTTGTTTCTTTTTTTTCTTTCTTTTCTTTCTTTTTGTTTTTTGAAACACATATTGGATTTTTTGTTTATACACACTTGGCAATGCATGCACATATCATAATCAGAATAAGAAGAGTGATAACTAAGAATTATCATCAGCATTTATTTTCTTCATAACTTTGAAAAATGATGCACAATACAATTTCAGAACTGAATTTATTTATTTATTATTTTTTATTTATATTTTGGTACATTATGTCACTGAGTTGAATTGCTACATGTAGGCTTCAACATAGGAACATAGTACAAACATTGGGAGGAAAGAATTGCACATTCACAAAAATAGTCCATGGCCAGGCCCTGTCTTATTAAGATTTGAAATTGATCGACATAGATCATAAATCAACTCTCATATCTTTAATGTTTAATTGATATCAATCTTGAGTCAATTTGATGTATCAATCAAACTCTTTCGAAGACAGAACCCCCAATGGTCACTTAGCAGTTGCACCTTTGCCACTGACTACCAACATGTACAAACTTGCGAGGTAAGCTAATAGTTTTGTCTTGGTTGCCTGTATGGACTGTCAAAAGCCTTGCAAAATAACTGCAATCTCCATTTTTAAATGAATTTTGCACTATACAGTGCATCTCAAATAAAAGGTAAACCCAACTTTGAGAGCCTTGTATAAAAATTGTATAACTTCTATGTCATTAATTCATTTTTATATCATGACAAAGAGTAACTCATATTCTATCCAGTGATACAAAAATCATAACTGTGCTGTCATGGATGACTGAGCAACTGAGTTTTTAAAACTTCGGTAAAAAACACTTTGTGCCAAGTTTTTTCAGAAGCAACCCTGGCTTTGTGATCATTCATTCATTGTTTGAGTCCCGAGTACATTCATAGGAGAAAAGAGATTCCTTGGACTATTGAAATACAAGGGCTGCTTTTGCCCTAAATCGGGACAAGGAAATTTGTATGCTTGTTTTTTTTTAAGCCGAAGTGCTCAGTCTTCGGGCCCTACACAGGTATAAGTATGGTATCATTGTATAGAATATGAGTTACTCCTTATAATGAAATAAATATTAAGGTCACACAACCTACAAAATGTTAATATGAGCCTTTCAAAGTTGGGTTTACTTTTTTTCTGTGATGCACTGAATATAAACAAAACAAAAGATCATCATCATAATAAATTATTGAAAGAAACTTATTCATGTTTGGACACAAGGATTGAAATTCACAAATAAGCCCAAGTTTGATATTAATATGAAATTAAACTGAACCGAAAGAAATAAAATAAAGTTACGATGCAAATGAGTGCAAATCTAAATTTCTATAAAAAAAATGAAAAGACAGTCATGATATCGAGCAAACCATAAAAAAAGACGATGTTGACGAGTGATATACCTTCAGACTGTTTGGAGAGTGATCTTTCTCTTTCGGGCCATTCCTCCGTTGCTATTGGTTCATTCAAAACGAGCGAGGATGTTGATTGGACAGAGCGTAATCGTGCATCAGACCATTCAAGATATGTGGTGTGGTTAAAGGCAGGCAAGGGTGGGATGCATGGATTAGAATATAAAAGAGAGATGGGACAAAGATGAAAGATGTATGAGAGGTGATAGGAATGAGAAAAAGAGAAGAAAAAAAAAAAGAAAGATAGATAGAACGAATGACAAATATAGAGAAAGGTAGATGAAGAGATTTGAGAGAGGATGAAATTTGAAAAGAAAGTGGTGTTTCGAGATACACCAATGGCATAAGATATGGAATACAATGATGATAGGTGAACGAAAATAAAGTAAAGAAATATTTGAGGAAGAGAAATAAATAAAGACAAATATGGGAAGAGAAGACAGATGAGAGAATTTGATACAAAAGGAACACATAAGATTATAGGAATAATAGAGATACATAAGAAGGAGAAGGCAAGGGAGGAGCAATAGGGGCAGACATGTGCGAAATAAAAGGAGTATTAACAGCCGGAAGTAAAAAAATAAAAAACAAAGTCAGTTAGAGCAGAAAGCAAAGCATAAAGAACAAGGAGGCAATAGTTAAAATTGGATTATACGAAAAGAAAGAAAATATCCACAAAATTATTAAAAAAAAGAAAAAAAGAGAAAGAGATAGCACCAAAGAGATAATATTGAAATGTTCTCAGAAAAGAAGAGGAATAAAAATGGAGAATTATAGAGAAAACCGAGGAGAAAGATGGATGAAAGTGAAGGAGAGAATTTAAGGTACAAATTGTGGGTAGAGTGAGAGGAAGTGCATACAGATGGGTGTAGAAATAAAACAAAGAATGGAAAAACAAAATTGGAAATCAGTGGTTAAAGCCAACTCACCAATGCAGTAATATAAGCATAAAATATATTCAACAAGAACATTACACATAAAGTGAATCAAATGCTAAAATGCAAAACAAACAGATGAATGTAATCTAACTACAAAAACATGTCAATAAAGATGATTTCAGATTATACATGTGCCAAAATAGGAGTTTCAAGTTTTTGGTTCAAGAGTAATATATTTTTGCCCGCAACAATTACGGGTTTTAATATAGTCATGGAATTTTCATCTGTTACACATTAGGCCAATTAAAAATGATTCCTAGTTTCTCGTCCCCGCCCGCTTCCTTTTTTACGGCCGCCTCCTTTTTTTTGATATTTGATATTTTTTTTTAAAAAGAAGAAAAGATGCAATTAAAAAAGGGTAAAAACTGCATTTCATGTTTGTGTATTTCCTTAAAGCCTTTTTGCTACAAAATACCGTAATTAATGGTGTATAAGCCGCACCCACCTTTTTGCCGTCGGCAAAAAGTCAAAAGTTGGGGGTGAAAATTATCATTTATCTGAAGAACTCGCCCAATAATGTACCGAAATATATCCTTCATGAGATTAAGACGGGGCGGGTGCAATTGGGAAAGCAATTATTTCGTTATGGAATGATAATGGAATGATTTAGTAGCGAAAATTATTATTTATCGGCAGAACTTGACGTCGATAATGTTTCGAAATATTACCTTCATGAAATAAAATCGGAGCGGGTACAATTACGTAATAATAAATTATTTAGTTTTGGAATGAAAACGTCCCGTTTTAAGGAGCGAAAATTATTATTTATCGGCAGAATTTGACGTCGATAATGTTTGGAAATAAATCCTCCATGAAATAAAGTCGGAGCGGTTACAATTACGTAATTAATTATTGGAATGGAAACGTCCCGTTTTAAGTAGCGAAAATTATTATTTATCGGCAGAACTTGACGTCGATAATGTTTCGAAATAAATCCTTCATGGAATAAAGTCGGAGCGGGTACAATTACGTAATTAATTATTAAGTTATGGACTGAAAACGTCCCGTTTT
This sequence comes from Paracentrotus lividus, assembly GCA_940671915.1. NCBI lineage: Eukaryota > Metazoa > Echinodermata > Echinoidea > Camarodonta > Echinidae > Paracentrotus > Paracentrotus lividus. The sequence goes on along the minus strand of CALNVZ010001857.1, from coordinate 523,978 downwards.
AAGTAGCGAAAATTATTATTTATCGGCAGAATTTGACGTCGATAATGTTTCGAAATTAATCCTTCATGGAATAAAGTCGGAGCGGGTACAATTACGTAAATAATTATTAAGTTATGGAATGGAAACGTCCCGTTTTAAGTAGCTAAAATTATTATTTATCGGCAGAACTTGACGTCGATAATGTTTCGAAATTAATCCTTCATGGAATAAAGTCGGAGCGGGTGCAATTCCATAATTCTTTATTTAGTTATGGAATGAAATTTTCCCGTTTTAAGCAGCGAAAATTATTATTTATCGGCAGAACTTGACTGCCGATAATGTTTCGAAATAATTCCTTCATGAAATAAAATCGGAGCGGGTACAATTACGTAATTATATTATTGGAATGGAAACGTCCGTTTTAAGTAGCGAAAATTATTATCTATCGGCAGAACTTGACGTCGATAATGTTTCGAAAAGAAATCCTTCATGGAATAAAGTCGGAGCGGGTACAATTACGTAATTAATTATTAAGTTATGGAATGGAAACGTCCCGTTTTAAGTAGCGAAAATTATTATTTATCGGCAGAATTTGACGTCGATAATGTTTCGAAATTAATCCTTCATGGAATAAAGTCGGAGCAGGTACAATTCCATAATTCTTTATTTAGTTATGGAATGAAATTTTCCCGTTTTTAGTAGCGAAAAATTATTATTTATCGCAGAACTTATAGTCGATAATGTTTCAAAAGAAATCTCTTCATGTTTCCTACCAAATTTATTAACGGCTGTTCCCCTGCGTGCATATAAAATATCATCAAAAACATGACAGTTACATTGACACACCACATGACACAACTTGGTAATGTGACTTACCATGACACACATAGGGGTCAGTTTTTTTGACGGACCTTTGGTGTCTTTGACGGTACTACTAGTATACGTCACAAGATCAGGGGACTTTGACGCAACTTGACGGACTACTCCCGGGGGTCAAGACGTGGGTCTTACAAATGACAGCTGCATTAGAATTGAAATACTTTATTAATTTGTCGATTAATTTCTTAATTATCTTTTTAATTAATAAAAAAAAAAAATTAAAAAAAAATTAAATTTTTTTTAATTATCTTTTTAATTAATAAAAAAAATTAAAAAAAAATTTAAAATTTTTTTTTTATTTTATTTTTTTATTTTTGGCAAGGGTCCATATTTTTAGGTGCGGTTTATACACGGGTGCGGCTTATACACGTGAATTACTGGTAGTTTGGCTTTTGTACTGACAATATATTCACACGCAATAAATGAAACACAAGTAACTCCGAGTAAACTTAATTCAAATAAACTAGTATTTTTATTATTTTTTGTTATAAAATATGTAGGCCCTATTCATTTATTTAATAATAATTAAAAAAATTACAAGTTTCTCATTAATCAATAACAATGTAGAAATCTGTATAGCATAATTGAAATTGAATATTGTGAAATGTACCCATTTGGGACATTAACGAATCAAATTTCATGAATCAAGAAGTCGCTAGATTTGTACGCGCGGCGGCCATCTTGGAAAAAAAAATATCAAATATCAAATAATAAGCCACCCCCTCCTCCTCATTTTCGAAAAATCCGGACGAGAAACTAGGAATCATTTTTAATTGGCCTTAGGCATTGCAATACAACTCACTATAACATCCATCTCTTTGTCTTTTGAGAAAGTATTTTAAAGTTCCATCAAGAAATAAGAAATGCCCATTCCAGAGCTTATTTTTTGCCATGTATAAAGTTGCGAAAGTTGTGATATAAAGCCAAAAGTGTTAAATAGGCAAAAAGTGAGAAATACACTACAAATATTGCCTCATTGCCCTCAAGAGTTGCAGAGATACATGTATCTATAGCAGAAAACACCATTTAGTGTTACATCAGTGTGGAAAGTAAAGAAGTTGGAATTCCACTCTAACAGTGAAGTAAATTAAGCAGGTTTATATAAACTATAAACTAATAACAAAGCAATTTTAATTACTATATACAAAAATCTTTTCCTATCATCTTTTTCTACTTTTTGTATTTTCCATTGAAGCATATTTTGAGGACTTGCAAGCACATCTGTCTCTATGCTTAAACCCTGTAGCCCTATGAAATCCAATTTATGTTAAGAATCCCTTCAGCATGTTTATTAATTTCAAAATTTATTCTGTGAACATCTTCAAAACCACTTTCTAGTATTGAAATCTTTATAACTGAACATGTTTGAAAGATGACAAACAAACCAACAATATCAAAATCAAATAAAATATAAATAAAACTAAACTTCGGTTAGGTAAGTCTCAAGAAATGTAGATATGTGATAATTAATCATGATGTTACATGTGCATGTATGTAAACATGAACATGAATAAGAAATGATAAAACAATAAAGTGGGATTAAAAAGGTCAACGGAAATTGGACTCACTGTTAGACGTTTGTTTTCTTTATTCTCTTCTTCCTCCTCGATGTCAGGGAATTCATAGATTTTGATCTTGTGTTCATTGATTTCAGCCATTATCTGAAAGAGAAAGTGATAAAATACACAAGGATTTATGAAATGAATGTTATTAAAGGCTAGGGATCATAGACTTACTGCACATGGAGATAAATGTTTATTTGCAGGTGTTTTGAAAGGTTTGACTGCATACAAAAACTGGGGGCCAGTGCAAAGCTCCCCTTCTCTGGATTATAGCTGTATGTCTTCAGTAAAGCATGAGCGCTTGCAACCTTGACTTTAATACGGTTTGCAATAAGTGCTAGAGATTGTCTGGATAAATACAAAGATCTGAACTCGCTCTTATATTGGGTTAGCACAGATACAGAGACGCCGTTGATACTGTGCCGTTAACAAAGAGACATACAGTAAGTGTGGGCTACAGGACCTAATGTAATTCAGTACATTTTTTCAAGGCTAAATTATCTCTGGGCCCCAATTTGGAGAGATGCTCAGCAGAAAAAATGGAATCGTTTAGCTTATCAAAACTCATAATTCAACATTGATTGAAAGTCTAGCAAGACGACCAGATACTAAAAAGATTTGTGAGTCTAAATATGAAAAGTTTCATTCCAAAAGAGATTAAATCCGATTTCGATGAACAAAAAGTATTATCCTCAATTTTGATACAATATGAACAAAACTGCATCTTTCGATGTTACTTTTACAAAGACGCCTGCACAACATCTAATAACCAAATGCTGCTTTTTCTGAAGTTACTAAAGCGGATTCGATCCCTTTTGATACAAAACTCTAAATATTAAAACTGTACATCAACACATTCTATTTCAGCTCTTTGGTAAAGATAGTTTTTTGGGTAAAGATTAGAATCAGGAGTCTTCCTCTATTCTGTCATCACTCTAGGAGGGCCATCACCTGACTAGATAACATCGTTGAAGAACATTAATCAGCAGTTTTTTTTTATCCTTTTCTACAAAGCTTGACAAAAGCAGAGTTTTATTCTGCGAATACTTTTTAAAGAAAAGCTTGAGTTTTAGTTTATTGGTGACAAACATGCCAAAGCAACCTAATAAAACTTTAGCTAACTACCAAGCACGAAACACCGATGACAATCTCAATTTATCTTTATCTTATACCATCCCCATCTCATAACTACTTTGTAGGGTTAAGGTTGCAAAGGGGTTTTATGTTAGGTTTAGGGTATTATCTAGTGTAAGTAGGGTTGGGCGAATCTCAACCTTTTTTTTCAAACAAGTTGTTTCTATAGTAAAATTCGACGTAGAAACTGAAAATGACAATTATTTTTGCATACGATGACGTCTTACGTCGCTAAAGTGCAAAAAACCAAAATGGCCGCCAAAATAGCGTATTATGCCAAATTATTACACTTTTTATACGTATAAACCACTTTTATTGCGTTTTTATATGGCTTTTGGGTGTCAGGGAACCCAACATGATTAATCCAACATGATTAATCCTACCTAAGTTGACTGTTAGTGTAGTTTGGTAGTTAGTTTCAGTCAATATCGAGCAAAAATCACCTCATATCAAAATCACTAAATAACACCTATAACCATACTAGGTACATTTGGCCATGATAAAATTGTCAGATTTGAGCTTTTAAACCATCAAAATCCATAAAGAAACAGAATAAAACCGGTTTATACCTATAAAGTGTGTGATGAATGGGCAAAATACACTATTTTGTTTTTTTGCACTTTAACGACGTCAGACATCATCGTACTCAAAAATCATTGTCATTTTGGGATTCTACATCAAATTTGACTATAGAAGTAACTTGTTTGAAATAACTTTTCAGAAAAAAGTCATTATTTGCCCAACCCTAGTGTAAGGTCCAGAGTTGAAGTTAGTCCAATGATCAGTGTATAGAATTTACGTCGCAGCACTTGTCATCAGGAAAAAATGTCGTGGAGTCTTTATAAAACCCTGCCAGTTATTCTCCAATGCATACCTGTCATCTCTAAGGGTGAGGACTAGGGTTGTGAGGAGTTTTCAATAACCTTGTATGCTAAAAATCTAGAAAAATTAACTTTAATTCTTAATAATTCAAAACAAATTAGTTATGTGGTAGTATTATTTTCATTTTGTTTGAATTTATACGCAAAATCATTGTAATTTTCTTTTTACATGATGATAAGGTTGCCACATGGCATTTTATGAAGCGCTAAACAAACTAGATATACAAGAGGTTGAGGTTTAAACCTAGCCTTGGCATGAAGCAATTTACAAATTATTGATCATGCAGAAAAATGATATATGCAGACAAGCAAAATGTCACATTACAGTTGAATAAAACTTGCTGATAAATGAATACACTAGAATGCTCTCAATATTCCGACTAATCACAATGACTTTTCAATCTATATCCTTAGATTGTACTGTAAATGTGATACATTTCCTATCAGAAACACAGTAGCAGCAAATATTAAAAGCCATATTCATTATAATTAAACCTCTGCGGTTATAATATTTCAATATTTCTTCAATACCAGAACTTAAAGAGCTCTGCCCTTAAAATCTCCAAACCTTATCAATACTTTTTCCCAATATACCCTTGCCACCAATTTATGGCTAATCCTCGCAGCGTTACCCCCAAGTTCAGCTGAGCTGCACCCGAGCCCTTCCCACATGACGTCTAATACGTTGACATCTCACGAGGAAATCGCTAATTTCCATGCATACTTCCCTACTCGCTGCGCAAACTTCCCGGGCCAAGTCGAGGTTATTACCTTAGTGTACAGAGCGTAACTGTGGCATCAATTTTTCATACTCATTTAACCTAATATGAGCATGTCATTGGCACTTCAAGATCAATGAGAAGTTTGCTGAAGAGTTTTACACTCAATGAAAAATTAGTTGAGATAATTTTTAACAAGTGGCATCAATTTTTCACTCTACAGTCTGTGTCAAATAAAATGGTACAAGTGGAAAACATTTTTTAATAGTATGAAGATTAATCACAGGCTGCTATTGTTTGGTATTTTAAAAAAGCAGGAAGATCAGGCTTTCAGCTGCAATTTTTTTCATCACATTTGGTGTTGCAATTTTTGAAATATGACCTGTTTTCTACAATCAAGAAAAATCCATTTTTCGCACGCCGTCCCATGCCTTTATGTATAGGTTTCGCATAATGGCCATGAAGTGCTCAATTTCGATTTGTTCCTCGTCGCACATAATTTAGCATAACTTTTGTTTTACGAAAGCAAATTATACAAAACAAAGCGCATCAGCAAAGAAAATTATTTGGCTTTATTTTGGTACCACATACACACATTATTTAAAAATATTTCACACCTAAATATTTTTTTTCAGACTGTACCATTTTTTTTTACAGACTGTATTTGACCTTTTACGACCATGTCATTGGCACTGTAAAAGCAATAAGAAATTTTTCAAAAAGCTTTACCCTTGATGAAGAATTAGTAGAGCCCATTTAAAGGGAAATTTAAAAATATAATTGATCAAAAGCAAATATATACATTAACTTTTCTAGTTATAAAGTGCACTTACGATGCATACTTTCACAGCAAAACCTTCCACAGCAAAATCTCTCGAGTGAAATTAAAGAATAGTGTGCATTTTTTTCCCAAGCTTTTACACATAATCTCTCAGAAAAAATACAGGAATTTATGGTCCATACCGTTTAGTTGGAGGCTAAAATTAAAGGCCCGAATTCACAAAAGCCGACTAACTTTTAAGCCTGGCTTGAATCTGTGGTTTAACTATGGATTGCTAAAAGGGAATCAATCTGTCTGTTCCATGTTCCTATAACCTTCACTGAATTATGGAATCGGGTTTTAATTGTGAGGGAACCTTTTGTACTTATCATTCCCAATAAGTTTTTAATAGTTTCACTACCAAAAATTATGATGAATTGAACATCTACTTTTTGGGATTGATTCCCTTTCAGCAGGCCATAGTTAAACCACAGATTTAAGCTAGGCTTAAAGTTAGGAGGCTTTTGAGAATACGGGCCAAAGAACCATTCCTCCAAAATATGAATGGTTGACAGCTATGATGTTGCATACATGTACCACATTCTAGAATTCTTAAATAGACAAAAAATAGACAAAATCCAAAAGGCTGTGTACAAATGTACGTCTTTAGTTTCCTCGATTTCCATATCCCCTTCCTAGTTTAAATACAGAGGGATCAAATCAGCTACACCACAAACCTGTCATGGGAGTCAGTTAGCCTAGAACCGGTAGCTGTCTTAACCTCAAAGTAAATATAGAATTATCCTAAAATAGATCTCTGATGCACTTTCTTTAAGCATTGCTAAACGACTTGATCGTAAAGCTTTTGTCTCTGGAACCTTTCACCACATGAGCTAAAAAAGGTGTATGAAGAATAATTAGCATCCTCTAATGCACCCAATTGATGGCTGAAGTCTAATGCAAAAAACCTACAACTCTCCTCTAATAATAATGAAATAATAATGAGATTTTTTTTTTCTTCCACAAGAAAGAAAAAAATCACTAATAAAAATAAAAATTTGTCATTTGGAAATATAACTGGGAGTTGAGTTCCCCATAAATAAATTATGATCAATGCAATATAACGCATGTACTGATCAGGGATCATTAATTGTGTATGGGCCTGTTGCTGCTTAAATATTTACGACACAACAACCAAGTGAATTTTACATGAACACTAAGATTGAATTATTGGCTGTTAAATCTGCAAGCTCATTGTATTAAGAACTATTGAGTTGTTCTAAAGATCTGCCATTTCTTCTAAATGATCAACTACTAGTGAATAGATGGTAACTTTAAAAAATGCACTTGCTTTCTTTTCTAGGAATATTCCTCAACAACCAATCAACTTAAGGTTTTCAAAGAAAATAGCACTTTAAATGCGGGAGGGTCCACGAGGCCGAGGGTCCACGAGTCCGAGTATTTTCCCACGAAACCGATTTTTCTCATATTGTATTTTGCAATATACTGCTCGGACTCGTGGGAAAAATACTCGGCCTCGTGGGAAAAAACTAGATGACATTTGCTGCAGCGACAATTGGTTTGTTATGAATTTCATACACTTAACAAAGGACTGACTTTAACCCTAGACTTACACTCCACCCTACTCAAACCTAACCATAAATCAACATTAAATCCTATTGCAAACATTACCCTAACCCTACATCTAAGACGAAATAAAGCCCAACGCAATTGTGACCACCTTGACCTTATAACAAACTGAACTAGTTTTTGACACACTGTGGTAAATTAGTGACTGGTGAGAAGGAATGATGTCAATTACAGAAACACACCTTCCTGTAATGAACATCATACCTCCTCAATGCCACATTCCAAATCAACAAGCTTGTACATTACAGGAGGGAACCTGTCAATCATTTAGTGAATTTCACAAATGCAAATAGTTGGAATGTTAATTAACTATACCTCGTTAATAACAATCATTGTGCAGATATCATGGACAATCACTTGGTAATACTAAAATTTCATAAAGTCCACAGATAGAAAAGAACATGAGTTGTTTCTAAAACTTCTAAAGTGTTCTTGGTTAGAGTGACAGAGAAGTGGGGGGGGGGGGAAGGGGTATGTAAGCAAAATTATGGTTGTCTACAAGATGCCTGAATACTAAGATGTTTTATTTCTTATTAAAAAGGACTGACTTGAAGCCCAAAGAGCCTGACTTTTTTTGTCGGTTGGTTTTCCATAAGACCACTCAAGGACAAACAAATAGATTGCTACACTCTCTAGATTTTGCCAGCATAGAGTACCGAAGTGTTGACTTCATAATCGCCCGTTGTCCTGGTTACTGGTTCTAAACAAAAAAGCATGTGCACGAGGTTTAGCCTAAATGCGGTCCAGCAATGGGTAGCCCTGGGCACATACACAAACAGGTTTCGGTGCGATCATGTTGCTACTGTTCAACACAAGATTGTTTAGAACCAGCAACCATGGCAACACCACCGTTATGACATCAAACTTCGGTACTCTATAGACCCGTATTCACAAAGGTGTCCTAAAGTTAAGCTTAGCTTAAATCTGTGGTTTAACTATGTCTAGCAAAATGGGATACAATCTTGAAAAGTGAATGCTTGATTCATCAGAATTGTCTGTACTTACACTTTTAAACACTGCATGGGAATAATAAGAACAAAAGTTTTCCTAATCACTAAAGCACGATTCCAGAATCAAGTTAACGTGTAAGTAACATTGTCTCCCATTTCGCTAGCCATAATTAAACCACAGATTTAAGCTAGGTTTAACTTTAGGACACCTTTGTGAATACAGGCCATACATCCTTACCCTTTTCTTGAATTCTCTGCACTCCTCTGGCGTGAGCGTGTCTGCCTTGGCTATGAGGGGGATGATGTTAACCTTGTCATGTAACCTCTTCATGAACTCTATGTCCAGGGGTTTCAACCTGAAGAACAGTGAAAGATCGACAGAAGAAGAGAGAATGAGAGAGGGAAGGGGAGAAAGAGGGGAAGAGAAAGAGATAAAGGGGAGAAAGCGGGAGATAATCAGATTACTTATATTGAGGGTATCATTAAAGACATGGGAATAAACAGATAGAGAGAGAGATTATTACAGAGAAGAGATACATTTAGTCATACGTTCATGTACAGAGGGAAGAGAAAGAAAAGGGGTGGGAAGAATAAAAATTATAGAGGGTTAAGTGATAGAATGATAGGTGTATAGAAAGAAGAGAGAGAGACAGAGAGACAGAGACAGAGATAGATAGATATAAAGAGATAAATAGAGAGAGAGAGAGAAAGAGAGAGAAAGAGAGATAGTAAACGAAATAGAAGAGGGAGAGAGAAGGAGCAAGTAAAATTTATAGAAAGTTTATACATACAGAGTGTAATAGACAAAAGGATAAGCAGATAGAACGAAAGCGAGAGAATAGTACGCAATATCAAAATGAAATTGAAAATACAATAGCATTTGGAAAGTGGAGAGTATAAAATGACTTCTTACAATCAAATCAATTACAATCCTATTACTCAAACATACTAAATCTAAAGGCGGATCATACATCCTGTGTTGTGTCAATTGCAATCTTTGCACCGCCCACACAATATTAGGGTCATTTCCAGTGTGAATTCAATTTCCATGAATAACAGATTAAATCTTATTAATGACAGTTGTTTGTATTGCAGTTGCCCATATCCTTACACTCTATTAATTCTAACGTGAGATTAGTTTCAATAGATACATGTATTTGGTTTAGACACGTACACGTATGTACAATGTACTCGAAGGGTCTAGATTTTGTCGAACGACAAACTATCCAAGGACAATTCCTTTGCAGTAAATTCCTAATTATTCGCATAAAATTCATTCCAGACTCCAAACTAACAATTATCTTGCAATTCACTGGATATTTTAGACAAAAGTATGATGCTTGATTCAAAAGGTAACATCACAATTTAGTCTTCATTTCTAAAGGTATCATTGGGTATCACTCTTTATTCTAAAGGTACCATTGAATATCTCCACGGTTTCTAAAGGTACCATTGAGTATCGGTTAATTCTGTACCACTGAGTATTGATTCTAGCGGTACCATTACGTATTCTAGAGGTACAATTAAGTCCTACACTAGATTCTTAGCTTACTGCGTAACACTTATCCCTACAGTACCCAGAATATCATATCAATCTCCGATCTAATGTTACCATTCAGTATCAATTTTTATTATTACCAGTACCATTGAATGTTACTTGATTCTATTGGTGGTATCTCACTTCGTGGAGACAGACTTGAGAAATATTCGGGACTACTTTGAGAAGGTTTTTAAAATTGTCGCCGAGACGTCTCTGCGACTGAAAAAAAAAGTATCAGAGACGTCTCCGCGATGGATATTCCATCTCCACAAGAAAATAAGTATTATACCTGATACCTTTTTTTTCCGTCGCGAAGACAATTTACAAAACCGCCTCAAAGAAGTCCCAAATCCATCTCAAACTCGTCTCTGCGAAGTGAGATACCACCATAAAGGTACATATGTATTGCACTTGATTCTAAAAGTACCTACCCATGACCTGATGGAGCTATGAAATAGAGACAACATTGTACTCTCTTGTCTGGAATTGAATATCTGTTCACTCTTGACTCTGAGTTTAAGTATTCCTCGAATTTGTTGTCTATGTGATCCAAGATAGGTGACCAACTATGGAGGGAAAGAGAAGGAGAGATGTTGCAAGATGGGCAGTTAGTGAAACACCGTTATTGGAAGAAATTTAAATTTGGGGGGTTAATGAGATTTTCAGCAATAGATCGAAACTTTAATTCTCATTTTGATGTAATAAAATTATTATTATTTTCCTGATTGGTGTTTAGGCATTTGAAATATAAGCAAAATCAAACTAACAGAATCACATTTTCTATTCCATAAATATGTAAGGGAGAATGCTTATAAAATCATGCAAGTAGTCTTAATGACCACATGTACATTAGCTAAATTTCCTGATACATCTTCTTCTTTCTATTTATTGATTTTTTTTTCTTCTTCTCATTGTTTAGATAAATACATTTTCTGGTAAGGAAATGGGGGGGGGGGGCTAAAGTATACTTAGGAAAATAACATTACCAATTGCTGTTATCCACTTGATCCCCAAAGCCCGGTGTGTCTACAATGGTAAGCCTAAGTTGAACGCCGTTTTCCTTCAAATTGACTTGTGATGTTTCAACCTGCACAATAAATAAGAATAATAAGGGAAATTTGGTAATTTAGTGTTCATCATCTGAATATACGTTGTAATTCTCATTCTTGTAAAATAACTGGAATTGCCGTAGTTATCAAAAGGAATCAAATTGTTTGAGAGATGGTACAATCCCTTCTTCAAATAAGATGTCAGAACATTGTATGTTTATATTACAACCAAAGACACACAAAAAAAGATGAAAATCTACCATTTACTGCATAATATTTAACCTGTGGTTTCATTTACATGTAAAATGCAATATGTATGGGTGAACTTTGATATCATAATCATAGTCCCTCTCTATGATCAATTGCAACCCAACAATTTTCCCACATAACATTATTGCCCCTTTCAACTCTAAATTGATTCCTTGTATCATCCTAATTTCCTAATTATCATTCAATATAAACAGAGGTGTGACAGAAACGATAAAACATGGGCCATCAATCTCAGGTATGAGTAATTTGAAGATCTGAAAACCTCGCACAGCAAAGCTCCTGTATAGGCATGAGCATTCAATTGTAATTTGTGTATTGAACCAATTTTTCTCAATCCAATATGATTTATTCCCATTTGGTACAAAGTATTATTAAAAAAAAAAAAAAAAAAACTGTCTACAATCACTACACTGTATGTTGGAATCATATTAGCAGACATTTATCACTTGCAGTGGCGGATCCAGGATTTCATTAAGGGGGGGGGGGGGGTGTCAGACCCAATAGGGGGATTTTAACATGTACAGTCAATGAGCGGTTTCCAAACTATAGATGGGCGCGTATCCCCTCCCCGACTGGATCCGCCACTGATGTGGTCAAAAAGTGACAATTTTGGATTTCAGGCCATTTGGTTTGAGGCTCAGTTAGTCTAATACCCAGTTGGACAAATAAAATTTGGCAAATATTCATTTCATCTTATACCAATAGTCTATTGAATTTGGAGTATCGATGTAACAACTGAATACTAATGCACTGTACATTGTATTATCTGAGGTCGTTAAACCAAAGCTCAAATAGAAAAAAAATATCGCTAAACAATAGATGAAATACATTGTACACCCATCCAATCGGCAAAAGTCAATTTTGAAGTAGCTTGGATAGTGTGAATTGTCTGCGACTGTGGTAAGACCCCCAACAGAATACGACCGATACCAGCTTTACAGTGTGTCACTCATAATTGAATTACGATGTAATAATGTTCCATGCATATATGATTAGGCAAGACCAGATGGCTAGAGGGAGATCATAATCAACCCTAGACTTGTAATGTGATCAACACACATAGTGCTGGTTTTTAATATTCCTGGTGGATTTGAAGCCAAGTGCAAAGGCACTATCATTTTTTTCACCAGCATATTCGAACAACAGGAAATTTGTCAGTTGTAATAAGAATCATTGTGTAGTAAAAAAAGAAATTACAGTGAGGGTAGGTATAACAGATGTTTGAGTTTATAGTGATGATTATGATGAGGATGATGATGATGATGGTGAGGCAGATGAGGATGATGATGCTCAGAATGAAAGTGGGGGGGGGGGGGGGGGGGGGGGGGGGGTCCCGAGCCCAAAAGGCGGTCAAAATAACGTGCCATCATCCCCCCAGCCAAAAAAATATTATAGGATATAAATTAAAATAAATCAAACATTAAATACAAGAACTAATACCAAATACATGTAGGAATGCAAAGCTTTCTAGCCCAAATAGAATGCAGATAGAAAGAAGAGACGTGTGAGAAAAATATCAATTGCAATAAGAAAGATGAGCTGTTTCCCGGTGTGGAAGAATACCCAGAAAGTTTGCTCATATTACAGAGCATGTGGTTATCACTCTTTGAAAGTAATATCATGCAGGGTATTATTTTTACTGGTAGGTATTTAGGACAATCCCAGGTAATAGCAGAAATAGAGAAAATACACAATGTTTGTGGAGTCTGAGAATACAACAGCAGAAGTGCACTATTTTTAGGAACGTTTATTTCATTTCAAATTCAAATCAATCATGATAAAGACAATTGTAATATACATTTAACAAAGTATCAACTAGAATACATCATGAAACATATGGTTTTAGGACCCCTTTAAAAGCAGAGCTTTGATGAAATCAACATGTTTGTGGATATAAATGCATTCCCTGATCACTATCATGTATTATATTAATGTATAAACACGTGTAAATCAAATGCAATATACATACAATTACATGTACATTGATCAATGAAATAGTAGAGAGAGGCCTATTTTTTTTACTATTTGCTTGTTATTGTTAACAAAACAGTGTACTTTCAAATAAAGTGCCTTCATTTGTCTATCATAACAAAGAGACAATGTTTGCATTGGAATTCATGAATGCTATCCACAGTCATCATGTTTGTCAAGCACAGACAAAGAGTCAATCAATAAATGCAATATTGAACTAGTCTACTGCCTATACCACCAGACCCCGTTTGATCAACCTCGAGTCAAGAAATACAAATTTAAAGTTGGAAGTGCTGATCTCACCCGTCATACATGTACTTTACAATATCAACTGGGAAAATAGTTTAGTAAATTGCAAGAAATAGGTCAACACTTGGTTGAAATCTAATTTTGGGTGCTTTTCAAATGAGGATTATTGCATTATTGAGATTATTATTGCATTGTATATTTTCAATGTTTTGTAGTACTTCGCCTTTTTCCATGAATCTTTTAATATGGCTGAATTGGCCTTTAGAAAATTCACAATTCCCTGCAACTGTTTTGCAGTTTGGGACCACAAACAGAAAGTCATATAAATTTCAAGTTATATAATTATATGTAGGCCTATACAATCAATATTTCAATTTTAAATATTTAGATTATAAAGGTAAGATGAACAACGGCTCAATAAACATGTTGTGAGATGCTTTCTTTGTATTGATGAGGCATCTGTTTTGGAGGAGCAGCCCCTGAGCTGAGTCATCCCTGCATGTACATTGTAGGCCTACACCTGACTGTACCAACTTGGTATCATCATCATCATCATCATCATAGTATCGGCTGGATGAGAAATTATCATGTGAGGCATAATGAAAAGGGACATGCTCATCCCCTTTACTCAAAATATGAACTAAAGAACTATACTGGTTATTGCACACAAAAAATAAATAAATAAATAAATTTACAAAAATGAATCACCTTTTAATTGAAACACATGTAGAAAGTGGTTCACAAATTTAGGTTGATGTTAAAGCAAGATAATGACAAGTACAAATATATACCGGTATGTATGTAATATGTAGGCCTACATTGTATGTGTTTACTTTTTCCTATATTTCTTTTGAAATATGATTAATTTAATTCAATTTAATTTTCAATCCCTCTGGAAATGCAATGGCATAGACCATCTGATGTACCGTGCCACTAAGAAGATCACTTACACTAGTAATATGGGATTATACTTTTTTAATCTAATTTTTTTTTAAATTGTAATCACCCCTCCCTTCTCCTCGTACTGATAGTATATATCTCACAATCCGATTACCCATTGTTAAGTTCCTAAATGGCCTCCAGACACAAAGATCCCTTTTCAAAGCCATAGGAATATTGTCCACTCAAAACATGATTGTTTTCTATTCAGGGAAATTAATAGATTATTGCCACCTTCAGTTACAGTTTAATTTTTTTAAAGGCAATACTTTAAGAATGCATCTTTGCATCAACTACATTAAAGTTGAGGACAATGAAATTGATTACCCAGAACTTATTTTATTCTTCTCTTTATCAAATCAATCTGATCGATTTGAATAATAGATGTTTCTAACAAGTTGAATAGCCTGATAAACATTAAAAGGGGGAAAGGCAAAAAAGCAGAACATAAATGTACAGCTACATAGTAAGTAATATACCGGGGAATATCATTTAAAGAGAATCTAGTGTAGTGGGAAAAGTAAACCATGGGTCAAGAAAATAATTGTGAGCTTTCAAATTATTTTCGAGGTATTTAGGAAGAATTATATTGTAGGAAGATCCACTGAAAAGGATTGCTATTCAGATGCCCTCATAATGATAATATGACCAAAAAAGCTGAAATGTGCGGGTCCCGCACATGTGAGCACATGGCCATGTAGTCCCATACATGCATTTTTGAGTGCAGTGCATGTTACTCTTAGAAGAATTTGGTAAATTTCTCATCATTTTCTACATTCCAAAACCTCGCATCATTAAATAATTCTTAGGTGCATTGTTTTCAACCTTTCCTATCACTTTGAGAGAGTTTTTTTTTCATGATTCAATCTCATGACTACAACACTAGATTAGCTTTAAAGCTGGTGTATAGTGTTGGGAGAAGGAAAAATTTAATTTGGATTCACAGTTAGATAATATGAAAGACTGAATCCTACAACTTTAACAAAGAAAGTTATATTACATGGAATCTCGTTTTAATGTCTTTATTTCACGATATTATAGTATAAAAAAGATAAGTCGGGGATCCGACTCATCTTTGTGTGCACTAGGCATTCACATGGAAAACCAATGGGGATTCTCTTGTGTGGGTGATACACACAGATCGCTACGCTCCATTCATGCGGGAAGTTCGGGGGACTGGACAACCCAGCAAAGGTCTCAAAAACCGTTACAAATTGTGTTTGGATTCAAACATTTCACTGAAAATCACCGGAAATCGTGAAAGGAATATCACAAAATCTCTCACACATGTCTTTTAGTGCAATGTGAACAACATGAGACTATATTTAATCGGTTTTATGCCGATTTTTTTTTTTGTTACCAAAACTATACACCAGGTTTTACATATAGGGGGCCTCCATGTAAAGGAATTTAGGACGAAATTCTATGCTAACAAGAACTCTGCTCTTTAAAGCCTTCTACCTAATCTTAATTACACATTATAGGCCTGATTTACAACATCAAAATATGCGGAGCACAAAATAATTGGCCATAGATATAAAGCATAGTTGACAAGTAGGTTCACCCTGTATGAAATATGACCTTTGATATTGCACCAGGATTTATACTTGTACTTAAAAAGAAAATTCTATACAACAGCCATTTCATCGCAACTCCGTGACATTTTTCAAAATTTCAACTTTTCAAGGTCGAGCACTCGAAAACGTTAGTTTGCAGACCTGTTTTATTTTTACATTTCAGTTCAACTATTGATCATATATATTGGAATGCAGAAATCTTTAATGTATAGTCATTTTTGTTGGAGATATTTCAACTTTCGTGTTGTGACTCGCGTGACACGACACTATTTTCAATTTGGGACCTCACTGTACTAAAAGGCAATAAGAATCCAAATTTTCACTCCCACTTCACTTTTTATTTCAAGTCAGTGACCATTTGAAAACATGACTCGCGTGACAAAAAAGTGTAAAAACGTGAAACTCGCATAAAAAGTGTAGTGCTGGACTATAAAGGATAGGGGCGTTGACCATGTAATAATTTTTTCTCCTGCCAGAACTGCATTGTAGAATAAATAAGATTGACACGTTTTCAATTTAAAAAAATAGCCAAATACGAACAAATTATTTGAATTAGATGAAGTTGCAAATTTCAGCTCACGGTGTCTGGCTGACAAGCCTATGGCCTAAACATAAAAAACAATAATGCACTGAACTGTGAACTTTTTTTCACTCATCAAAAAATTAGTCATAAATAGAATAATCGAACAATCATCATTCAAATGTCATTCTCAAAATAAAAATCTGTAATTTTGTTTACCATGAATAATCACATATCTATTTATGCAACACAATTGATATTTCAAGCAGTATAATTTCAAAGTTGTGGTTTATTTTATTTGGGGGAAACATAATAGTCTTTTGTGATTGAAAGGGGTGAGAAATGTTTTTTTTTTCTGTTGTTTTGGGTTTGTTTTTTTGTTCTCATATTTGTTCTGAAAGAAAAACACATTTTCCATCAATAATTGTAAGAAAAATATGTGTACAAGGGCTCATTTAGGGCTGAATGGGTTTTCAGTTGATTGGCTGAATGGGTTTTCAGTTGATTTGAGAGCAAACTCTGCCCTGCATACCTCTGTATCTTAAAGGGAAATTTCACCCTGGGTTTAAATTGGTTTTTAAAAAATGAAGAAAAATAAAATAAAAATATTAGTAAAAGTTTGAACGAAATAGACCCAAAAATGCTGAAGTCATGAATATTTAAAATTTTGGTTCTGTGACGTCACGTGCGAGCTGCTCTCCTATGTGTTATGTAATGTAAATTCCATAAAGTGTCACTTTTTCAGAAGAATATTTCACCTGTGCGGTCAATATATCATCAAACCTATGTTCATATACATGTACATGTCTCTATCAAATTGACCCGTTCCTTTATCAAGAACCATGAAAAAAGACAAATTTATAAAATTTACATACACAACACAATCATGGAAGAGCTGCTCGCACCTGACGTCACAGAACCAAAACTTTAAGTATTCATATTGTCTTCAAACTCCCACTCATATTTTTTAATTATTTTTCTCTGTTTTTTTTTTTAACCAATAAATTTCCAGGGTGAACTTCACCTTTTTAGCAGGCCTCTCCAGGATAATGAACTATATGATGATCACTGTCTTGAGCATCAAAATACTCAGTGGATTCCACTGAAAGGCTATGACCATATTTAGGCAGTCAGCTTGTGGGAGAGATGAGATTTTGAAGGGGTAAATGTACTGGAGATGGACAAACGTTGTGATTATTATTCAGGGTAAGGTCTTTTCCCCAAGAGATCTTCACGAAACAGCTGATGGATTTATGAAATGCCAAGCGAATTCATATCTCCCTCTCCTTACCCCCTCCCCCAACTTGCCCTCCCATCTCTCTCTCTCTCTCTCTCTCGCTCTCTCGCTCTTTCCTCTGTAGCATCCATCCCTCTTCTCCAGAATCTTTTTCAACATTTCATCCTCAAAGCCTCCATCCTTTTTCTCTCTTCCCCTAGACTCAATCCTCTTCTCTGTGTCTGTCCTCCCCCCCTCCCCCCCCTCTTCTTTTGCTTCCTTTCAACTCTATCTCCCAAATATTTAATTTGTCTGATTTCCCTCCAACCCCTCTTCTCCCAATCCCACATTCTGACCTTCCCCTTGCCCCTCCCCTCCCCTCCCCATTCCTCAATATTCTACACTCATTTCTTTTTCAATACCATGGGCTTTGTCTATCTATATTTTAACGAATAATACCTCCACTAAGGAGTTAGTATCTTCACATGAAATGGCTTGACGACCAGAGAAGATAATTGGTCTGTACTGGTTTTGATTGCAGTTTCTATTTACCAAATCATCCAACTCCACAATATGCACAAGCGTGTTTGACGTTCTAGAGTTCCACACAAGCAATGGCAGAGAATATTACATGCATGTGTAGCGTACAAGGAAGTCTAAATTCTACTCTTTTTCCTGAGCGAGTGACAGTTCAATGTTCAATAAATATTTCAAGATTATTGAGCAAAAGTTGTGAATAAACCTTCTCAATGCTACTGTTGTTTTTGTTGTTGTTACTGTTACACTTGTGTCATTAATAATATTGCTGAAATCATTGAATCACTGATGGACAATCATCACTATTAGACATATCTTTAGGCCTTTACCAACAATAGAACCATAATTCTGTAATTTTTCTTATCATCAAGAGTTGATTACAATTTTACTAGTTATTAGGCCCTAATTTATGACAATCGGGTATTGTCATTATTTGCAAAGCTTGTGATATTGAAACCACCCAATGCGCAACTCAAGCTCGAGCTTATGTACAATGTAGCGACAACTTCACATTGAAGCGGGTTAAATCACAACTTCTAGCTGTTGAAGGAACGCCTATTGAACAAAGCCCTAGACGAATGATTTGGTAGTGTATCCAATTTTGATGTACTGGTAATGTTAGATGTTACAACATGCCAAATTCCTTACAAATACTCATTTTGGGCAATTTTGGGATGTCAATCACTTTTGTAACAAGAGTGAAAATGTGAGTGCCTTTGACCTCAAATGACCTCCTCTTCTGACCTTTCAACATACCAGAGTTCCAAACAATCTCATCTAAAGCTTTTTTTATATTTCAGAATCATGTTTCTCTTCTGTATTACAAGTGAGAGGAGCCTATATTCTCTCAATACAATGTCACAAAAATACAGATGATGTTGTTGACGATATCAAATGATGATGATCGTGATTATTTAAAGTATTTCTTGATAATGAGGATGACAGTGATGACAAAATAATACTCTCTTAATGTAAGACGAGTGGAAAGAGTGGAAAAAGAAGTGAAGGGGAGTGAAATGGTGGACAACATGTTTTTGAGTGGTAAAATTTCAATCTAAAACGAGTGTAAAACGAGTGTAAAACGAGTGTGGAAATGAATTGTTAGCTCTGTTTAGAGTAGAAACTTGTTGTTTATGGCCTCACTACTTTCACATCTCTTAGAGTGTTTTCCACTCAAAATCGTGTTGTCCACCATTTAAACTCCTTGAACGAGTGAAAATTCACTTGTTTACATTTAGAGAATAGGGCCTATGTAACATGCCAAAAATCTACCCCCTAACTCTACACCTAAACCTAACCCTATTTTTAATGGGAGGGGGGGGGGGGGTAGTTGTCCTGGGGTACTTGTCCAGGGGGTAATTGTTCTGATATGGGTTTTATGCAATGTTGTGATGGTCTACTCTACATGTAGGCCTACAGGCATGCACATGTATCTATTAAAGAAAAAAAAAATCATCTAACACTTAGAATTTAATTACTTCTGTTAACATTTACCTTTAATAGTACTTATAAAAATATGTCCAATCTTTCGATATCAATGAATGACATCATTGCAAACATCCGTCCTTCCTACGCTAATAATATCAATGAACTTTGAAGCATTCTGTAATGGATATCTTCCATCCTCCATCGATTCCCATAACCACAGAATCCCCAAAGCTATTCAAAATGCATACAAATAAATTCCAAATAACGTCAGTCACAACCTTAAACATGTACACAATTTGGTTCATCCCGGTATTGTGCAGTTTTGTGCTTGTTTTGGAATCGATGGTCCTTCTTCTGACTTGGGCATGACTGACCAAACAAAATCACTGAATCAAATCAATTCATAGAAATATAGGTCTATTTACTATATTTTGCAGGAAATACCTATGAAACCACAATTTACTCAAGCTAACACTACAAAAACACCAATGGATTCAAAATATTATTAAACAGTCAAGTCTGCTTTCCAATTTTCTGCATTTTAGTACACATTTCCTATAATATTGGATTCTGAGGAGCACATGCAGGCCTACACCTACTAAGATTTATACCCTCAAAATGTTCTGTACATGTATATCCTGGAATGCTTTCAATTGTAGAAATATATCCAATACATCAGCATTAATGATTGGAAAGATATGTACATGTAATCCTCAGCTGAGTGAATAATAATCACACCATTATTCAATCAAAAACGGCACTCTTTAATTTCACGCTGATAATTCCTGGTATAATTGTAGGCCTATATTGGTCATCTTCCTATTTCTAAGAGTAATTCTTTTCATATTTTGCAAAATATTCTCAAGTTTAAGTTTGAACTTGGTTCGAAAGAGACTATTATTGTTTTTGCATTAAATTGTCCCTTTGGTGGGTCTTTTTTCTGTTAAAATGAAACCCAACCAATAGAACAAACCCGGGACTAAGAAACAGGGATGCAAGGATTATTGGTCTTTAATAAAATCCTATCGCTATTAAGCCATGTGGTTTGTCATTAATATCATTCATTTTTTTTTTATTGACAGATCATAATTCTCTAATACCGAGGCCATGATTGCTCTAATTCGACTTAAATATTATCAACATAATATAGGGTTTCCATGAAGTATTTTTATCACATTTACCAAAATGATGGCAGCAATAAATAGCACCTATTCCAATTAGGCCTACAAGAAACATGATCGTCAGATCGGTCATGTAAGAAAATTTAAAATAAATTTGTTGGATTAGAAATTGATAATGCTGATAAATACTGGAAATATTTATTTTTCAAATGTTTAAAATAGGATTCAGAGACTCAAGTTTGATTTCCTCCCAAAAAGGGAGATTCACACTTTTCCAGTTCAGAAAATTTTCTTGTGAATAATTATTTTTGTTGGTTTTCTAAGGACCTAGGCCCATATTCATAAAACCTTACTATAAAATAAAGCTGATTGCTGACCAATTGCATAGGGAACAGTAAACAGTTTATAGCTTATAACTAGGCCTATAAAGGTTTTATTTTACATATTGGCCCTGAACAAGAGAGAGCCAAAATAAATAACATGGGAAACACCAAGATTTCAGCATTACGTACAATTCTCTTTCAATCTGCCATACATTCTACATGTATGAAAGAAATTGAAAGAGAAAATTATACAGTACACCCACACAACCTCAAGTCCCATCTATAGATACAAGATCTTTGACACTAAATATCAAATTAGCAATTCGGGGAGAAGCTCAAGACAAGAGCGAGGTCAAACTGGGTCTCTTTTCTCTCCACAGTTCACGGTACGCAACACGGGGGCATTATGCAAGACGTGAAATATTGGTACACCTACACCTATATCTGTCTGTAGGACTGGGAGAGATGAGTCAGAATGCTATATTGGAGTACAGATGCTTATTAAAAACAGTTGGATGACTGCATCTATAGGTTTGAGCCAAGTGATTACATTAGCATCAGTAGTCGCTTCACGCATCACATTGTATGTAAAATGTACAGGTCTGTGAAAATAGTTCTGTCCAACCAGAAATTATTTTCAGGTTTTTGTTTTAATTAAATTCTGATCTTTTAAATTGATTATGCCCATCGCAATTTCTACATGTTAAAAAAAATAGAGAGAATGGGTTCATATCAAAGATGCCAAAGTCACAATGGAAATGATAAAAATAGGCTCACGTTTAATGTAGGCTACATGTATGCACATTGATACAGTTTGACCTAGTTACGGTAAACCCTGCAACACTTCCGATCTTTCAATACTAACTAGAAAATAATTTGATTCAATTAACTGATTTTAAGCTATAAACCATGTTTTGAACAGGCTGACACAAAGTGATAAGAACAAGAAATCCAAACAACTGAACACTGATCGATCGAAATGATCATTGGCCTTCAATCCTCCCCCCCCCCCTCCCTATCCCACCTCTCTATGGGTGTGTTCAATGTTGATTTTCAAATTTTAAACGCCAACATGAATCATGATACAAAACGCAATTACAAAACGCTGATATAAAGAGAAACAAAGTGCGAGTTCACTGTCCCCATTCTTGGTCGTAAAAGTAAATGTCTTTCAGATCTCCATTCGGATGAAAATTTAAACGCCTGAAAAGATGTTTTGAATCACGATCAGCTTTGATTTTACGACCTTCAGCATTGCGAATGCAACACTGAATGCAATTGAGTTTTCAAACGTCTTTAAAAATGTGCTGTCACGGTGGAAGTGGTGTAAGTGAAAAAAAAGCGCAGATGTTTGTTTTTGAGAGCTGGGAATTAAAAGACGATGGACGTATTTATAAACAGCTTTAAATTTTCGACACTGAACGTTGTACCACTGATCGTGTTTGTGTTCTGTGTTTTGTAATTGCGTTTGGTATCATGATTCATGTTGGCGTTTAAATTTGAAAATGGACATTGAACACACCCTATGTTTACTGTACACTATCCGACCAAACAGCTTGACATGATTAAATCAAATCAAATAGAGATTGATATCTCAATTTGATCTTTGGTGCTGGGGTGCCAACTGCACTATTTGATCTATTGTTTTGGTTGCGTGCATTTTCAAAGAAAACAAATATCTGTGTAGGCCTATGGCACATGGCATCCTGTAATGCTGGCATATTGTGATAAAGAATTTGAACGATGAGGTATATCTTGTCAATTCTATATCTGCCAATCAGAGGACAAAATGTCCTACAGGAATTTGGTAATAAAACCTTTTTAAATGTCTATGCTTTTTCTTTTTTGAACAAAGGGGAAACTGACCAGAAATATGTAATATGAAAAAATGAGCAAAGAAATTGGAGTCCTTCAGGATTCCAACCCGATATATTGTGTAGAACACCGAAAGAAGGATATGCTATAGCTCAGTCGGTAGACTATCTGTCTAGCACCCAGGACGAGACTCCCTGGGTTTAAATCCTTATATAGGCCCTAATCCCATTTTCTTTGCTTATTTTTTCGTATTAAAAATTATTATATATTTCTGGTCAGTTTCGCTCTTTCTTCAAATTTTTTTTTAAAGATGGACATTTAAAAATGGAATAATAATTTAACAATTTACATACGTTGACTGTTTTTTTTATGCGTTGTGATGGACCTGGGAAATCTCCTGAGTATATATCTGTGAGGAATAGCGAGTTGATCAATGTGCTTTTACCAAGACCAGATTCACCTGAAAATAGAAGAAAAAGAACAAAAACAGCTTGTTAAAATAAATAATAATATTGCATACAGGTATATGAGTTATCTAACAGACAAGAAATGACTGAATCCATTTTTAACAAGACTAGATTCACTGCACAGAACAAGTAATTCATAAATAACATAATTAATTTCAGAAGGAGGTATCTACAACATGTAAGCATATACATGTAGGGCCTATTGGCAAAGCAAAACTATAAAGATGCTTTAAATTGGTTGCATGTAAATGTTTTCCAAACAACCCAAAAAGTAGTAGGCCCACATGTAAATAAACATGACCTTTCTCCGATCATACACAAACATTTTGCAATATAACTCACTTTATCTCTCTGAACACAAAATAGTTTTTATCTTTGATGTGACATTTCTTGAAGTCAACTTCCTG
The DNA here is from genome assembly GCA_940671915.1 of Paracentrotus lividus. Taxonomy (NCBI): domain Eukaryota; kingdom Metazoa; phylum Echinodermata; class Echinoidea; order Camarodonta; family Echinidae; genus Paracentrotus; species Paracentrotus lividus. Next base: position 500,035 of record CALNVZ010001857.1, on the reverse strand, counting down.
TTCACTTCCTTGTACATGTAGGCCTACATGAAAATATGAAAGTGATGAGATCATTTAAAAAATAAGGAAGCAAAAACATATATAGCGAAAATTTGAAATTTCATTTCATCAATCTCACCAGGACCAAGTGAATAACAAAAATGGTTAAATCTGATCTCTTTATCATGTTTGTACGTTTGAACAATAATAATAATGATGATATTTACATGGTTGTAGTTCTTACGTTTTACATTTTACATCCAATAAACAAATACAAATGCACAGTTGAGAGCACTTGCTCCTGTGAGGTGCACCTGACATCAGCTATGAGTCATCCCATACCATGCCCACCCATCCCACCCTCGCCTTAACCCCTTGACCCCCAGGGCAAGGGTATATGAGGTCTTTTCAAAGCTGGCGTTGGTGCATTAGTGATCTCTGTGTACTCTACTGAAGTGCAGGATTTACATTTGTAGGTCATAATATAGACAGCATACATGTAGCTTGAGGTTGTTTGGTCTATATCTGGTTCGCTGTATTGAGCAAAGGGAAATTTGTACATGTCTGATATAAACTGGACTCAAGTAGTTGTTGATTCTTGTAAGCCAAACAAAATCCTGATATTTTGTAGTGTAAGTCTACTCATGTACAAGTATGTCATACAGGTTTTACAATTAAAATCTTACATGTGTACCAATTCAACTCAGCAAGATAGCGGTATTCGTGTCCTACGTGAACTCAGCGATTGAGCAAATGACAGTTGTGGTTTTCAATAAACATGACCTTTTGTATATTTGGCTAGTTCAAACAATCAACTGCATCATAAACATCATTTCAAAGTCAATTTAGCCGGTTTCTTTCAATTTGCGACTCCATAAGCATTACCAGAGCACACGGTTTGCTACATGTAGATTAGGAAAAGGAAAAAAAATGATTTGAGAGTCACAGACCTGCTAGAGAGAATAATATGCCCTCATCAACTTGGTTTCCTATATTTATATTCAATTTGGGCATAGGATAGTCCCCTCCTGTCCATCGCATAATGGGAAAATGGGTTGGAATTGCTATCCATTTCCTTCCTTAGATTTACTACGATACCAAATCAGTATTGTGAACGTAATAACCTTGCATAGTGCAATTTGAGTTTATGCTACATTATGACAGTGCCATTATTGTGTTACATGTTTCATTTACATGTACGGTATACATGTCCATAGTTGCATTGAGATCTTTGTAGTCTTTAATTTTGTGCCTACACGTATGCACATGTATATCAGTGGATTGTTAATTTAATTGACTTCTAAGAAAGCATTTTAAATTTGGAGGTAGTCAACGTCCTGGGGGTTTCTTGTGCATGTCTTTATAAACAAGTACATAAAAGACATATTACATGTACATAATAAAAACATTTTAATACAGAAAATTTTTTAATTTTGAAGTCAGCTTCCCTGTTTACTATTAGGCCTACAACATTTGAAGCCATATGTAATTTGTGCTCATTTGTAAAAAGTAGGCCTACAATACATGTAGATCCAGAAACTCACTCTCTCACTATTTTTTTCTCTCTCTACCTCTTTCCACCTCCTATTTCTGTATGGCTATTATGTCTCTCTTTCATTCCTCGCTTCCCTCGTTGAACATACAATAGTGATAAGTCCCAATGGGATTTATCGCATTGTTGACTTTGGTGATACAAAAACTATGCATACCAATCATTGTTAGATTTCTCAATGGCTATTTGGGGGGAGTGAAACGAGACTGAATGAACGGTAAAAGATTTTCAATTTCAAGTGGAGCGTCGCACCCCATCGCCTTGTCAATAATCAATTCAATCACTGCCAACTTCCTAAAAGTACGCCAAACTTTAACCTCTTGCATTGTGGTATCTTTGTTTATGCATGCGCTGTGATTAAAAGAAGCTATATGAAATGTATGCAGATAGCAAAATATTTCCTTTTGAGATTCAAGAATAAAATAAACCGTTCAAAGTATAGAAGTTTAAGCATTAAACAAATTCAGAGGTAAAGTACATGTAGGCCTACAGTACATGTAAAATCATGGCTCTAAAAATTTCGAAGTGAAAAGATAAAAAAAATTTGCAGGCACCAATTGACAAAAACCAAGTGAATAGCTGAACATAAGACTTTAGATAGTGTAGGCCTACAATTTATAACTTTAAAAACAACATAATATGGTATTGAAATGGAGTGTCCATATCAAACCACAAAGCTGTGTAGTGTTTATGTACAATGTATGATTTTACTTCCTTGTATTCGTGTACATGTACTACATGTATATACAATATAAATATGTAATTATTTCTGAAAAACCTTTACATGGCCAAGAACAAGATGGGATAAGATTCTTATAGTATCATTATTATTATTATTCATTTTGGCGTCACCTGTGCCATGGAAGGTAAAAAGCGAACCGAATCACTGTAACCCGCAGGTCTCTCCTCCCAATATAACTGATTGGGGGTATGCAGGCGGACTGGTCACTGCACCGGGGTTTCCCCCTACTCTAATATACGAAGAGTGCAGTGGATAACGTGCAAAGGTTGTGACTCTCCTTTACACAGGACCTCCATTTAACGTCCTATCCGAGGGACGGAGTGTTTTCCACTGTAACATAGCCTGCGTCTATGAAACAGGAGAGGGGCACGTTAACACACAACACAGGCTTCAGTCATCCGCCCGGGGTGGACTCGAACCCACAATCTTTGGTTCGACAGGCAGTCGCTTTACCGACTGAGCCAACTCGCTCCCTCAAACGGGAGTTGTGAGACAACTTCTGGGCTAGTTGGTTGACACCTTTCGGAAAAGGCTGCAGCAAATTCAGTGATTTTCTGTTTTGTCCCATGGGCTGATCAGTCGCCAGCAGTGAGCAGCCTACATGTACACTGTATGTAGGCCCTCATTGGCGCCATGTGTACAGCGCACCTGCAATGTCGAGCTATGCCTTTAAACTAAAATCAACGCGCTTTAATTGGAGTGTTACTGGTTCACTATCAACATCGCTCATTGCCTACTTGATAAAATAAAAAATAATATATACTTTCTTTCAGTTCACCAAATACATCAGTTTCTAATGGGAAGTGAAGCACAGATGTCAAAACAGCTTTCACACTGGTTGAACAGCTTTGATAAATGATCTTTCGACACAGTCCTCGAGTCTTCTTTCATACAACCAATCATAACTAGTGTGAAATGTAAATTATCTTTGAAACATCGTACTGGTGTTTGTTTCCATTGCATACCGCACAGGCAACAGCCCATGGGCAAGAGATATCAAAAGGCTTTAAATTTAGAGTGCTAAAACCCATTAAATCATTTCGCTAAAACAGCGCGACTAAAAACGGCGTGAAAAGTGTATCAAAGTATGAAAACCAAATACCTGACCAAATGAAATTAAAGAAAAAGGAATTATGTCGGGATACAAACCTGAGACCTTAGGATACATGTAGCTAGACCAGGGGAATCCTATTTTCTTTGCATATTTTTTCAATCCAGATATTGAGAATTAAAACCCAGCAGGTAACCCTAGAAAATTATTATTAAATTATTTTAAGCTTTCAGGTTTCCTTTATTCTACTAGTATTTGTTGCCCCCAACCCTTACGGGCCTGATAATAACATCTCTTTCTTTTTCCTCATCCTCCTCTTCTTTCTTTCTTTCTTCCTTTCCTTTTTTTTTCTTGTTTTTGTTTGTTTGTTTGTTTTTTTTGCAGCCCAATATGGGGGGAGGGGGAGGGCGTTAACCCCCTAACATCCCCCTATATCCACCACTGTATGCGCTCAACACAACACCAATAACTCATTGGTTCACACAAGAAGATATTATTTATGATCCTCTATAAAAATGTTTTTATTCTCTTCTTGCAGAGACCCCTATCCAATCATTAACTTGACCCTTGACCCCTGCTGATGACCTGCTGGGTCATATCAGAAAGGCTTGTCAACAATCTCTCAAGAGTTTTCCCCAAGTGGAAGATAAAAATGAGGGCCAAGATCCTTGTAAAAAAAAAATTATAAAAATCATAAATAGGACACAAAATGGCCAATAATAACTCTCAGCTCTATATAAAAACAACCTGTCTCACGATCTGCTATCACATCCACATGTTTTCAATGTCAAAAATTGCCCTAGTAATCTGGAGTGGACATTCAGCTGTTTGAATTCAAACTGTTGTCATGGTTCAAAGGAAATGGAGATAATTTTTCATTATTACAAGAAAGTCGTTTTTGAAAGCCTAAGATAAGATATTTCATAAACATGATCAGTATGTCCCACCCTTCCCCCCCCCCAAAAAAAAAAAAAAAATTACAAAAAAATAAAAAATAAATACAATTGGGATCCCCTATCTTGTGAAGCATGCACCCGAACATCAAAAATTGAAACAGACCAGAAATGATTGTCCAGGATATAATGGAATGCAGATTTTGTACAAAGTATCGTCAGCGACTGACTATGCCCTATATTTTGGTCTTGTTTCTTGTTTATTTTACTTGTGAATATAGAGGTCACATAACTTGAGCCAAAATGTCAATAAAATTTTACTATGCAAACACTCATATCAGGGTACTTATGTGTAGCAAGACCTTGGTAAATATGTCTGGATAAAGTAGATACACATGTACAATTTAAAATATGCAATCTGCATACTGTACAACCAGAAACATTCGTGAATTGGGACCGACAGCTTTTTCCACATAATGAAACTTTCACCAATTGCCGACCATCAACTTGCATGTGCTTGTATATATTGTACAGTATTGTAGGGCCTACACCTTTGAGGGCATTTCACTCTTGCGAAATTCGTGAAGTATCATGCACAAAAAAATTCTGGTTTTACAGCATATTGCATCCCAGACGTTTCTCTATGTACATACATTAAGACTCCATGAAAACATTGACAGACATCTTCCTGAGATGACTTTTCATATTTTCCGCATATCTACATATAGGCCTAGGCCTACATTGTAAGGAAACATTAAAAGTACAAGGCGGAAACAATGCATCAGATTGCACAAGTGGCTTAATTTTCATCCCTAAAACAATAATGTAAAACATACAAATGTGTAAAAGTGAAGGTAAATTTTTCGGCGAAAACTGTGTAGGCCTACAATGTTAATTTCACATCAGTTGAACATTGTCAATACAGTTTGCATCTTAAGCCCGTGTGACAGGGATAGCATATTGGACCCATCAGAGAGCAACAGACACAATTCCGCATCTACTTCCTGTAGACACTGGCAAGGAGCTGCTGAGACGAGGTCATCGAGACTGATTGGGATCAACTTGGCGTACGTTTGTATTCATGTGAACAGACATGACTCATTTCATGCTTGTTTTCATGCTCTAGATAGGCCTACATGTATTAATCGATGCTAATTATGTAGGCCTACTTAGCATCTAGAAGCTGGGGTCCACCTCCTATGTTTGTGTTCATATGAACAGACAACATATTGACCTTGGTAAGCATGACTCAATATGTTGATTGATGCCTGCTTTCATGGTCTGATAATTGATGATGTTATTCACTTATAATGTTCATTATATACACAACAAATGGGCGCTCTGAAGGCGGGGACATATTGACAGATACACATGTATACGCATGGGCACAAGAGGCCGCTGATTATTTTCCCTCTTTGTCTTTCTCCAAGGTTGAAATAATTACTTAAAACTTTCAGTAAAATATCTAATGAAATTTAAAATGTTCTACTTACGCATTTGGTCATGTTTCCCACTTTAATCTTCCGTCAAAATAAACAATTTAGGTAATCAGGCTCCAAAGGCAATTACAAACTAATCTGATGATTTACGTAATTGAAGCAAGCCTACTATCATAATTTTATTTTTGGAACTACTAACTTTCAACCCAATTTGTCATCTTCTCTGAATTTCTGTGCCTATCTTGTGTCTTGTATCTTATTGAAATGTATATCTACGATGTTTTTGTGATATTTGGTAAAGATGTAATTTGTGTGCATTTTTGTAAATCTATGATTAGAGTGGACTTGACGTCGTTTAATTACATACACAATATACATTATGTGGGACTATGCATCATGAATATTCATTAGGGTCAGGCGTGCGTGCGCAGCATTGTTCATGGAACTGTGCAGTGATTCTTTTCAACATGGCGCTGATCACAGTGCGGCCACTGCAAACATACATGTATTGTTAAAAGGGCTTGTTCCCACAAGCAGCATCTCCTAGACGCTACCTGACAGTAGCTGGGAAGAGGTCATCAAGACTGTCTGGGGTCAACCTCATGTATGTTTGTATTCATGTGAACAGACAACCCATTGACCTTGACAAGCATGACTCAATTCATGTTTATGTTAACTGATGCCTGCTTTCATGCTGTTTGTTGTTCATAATGTGAAAGGAGCTCGTTTCCACAAGCAGCATAAATTTCCAAAATGCAAACCAACAGAAGAGATCATCTATTGAGATGAGGGTCAAAATCTTGTACATGTTTGTATTCATGTGAATAGACAACCCATTGGCCTTGACAAGCATGACTCAATCCATGTTTAAGTAATGTGATCAAATGTTCATGTCATGCTTTATCAATGTTTTGTTAACAAGGCTCATTCCCACAAGCAGTGTTATCTCCTATCTCCTGCTGTCCATGCTCTGTCAATTGATGATAATTATGGGCATGTTACCACACAAGCAACATCTCTTGTATGCAGCAGAAGCTGGGGGTCATCGATACTGAACAGGGTCAATATTCAAATCAAATTCTTGTTTTGTGATGAAATGTTCATGTCATGCCAAATATCACTGACTTGTTATCGAGACTCATTCCCACAAGCAGTACATCTCCTATGCAAACTGACAGAAGCTGGGAACTGGGAAAAGGTCATCAAAAATGATTAGGGTCATGCTGGCAAAGTTTGTATGAATTCAAGTCTGTATTCACATTCCACCCACAGTCCGAGGACACCGTGAGCTATAATGAGCCGAAAGTGCGAAATTTATACAACTCTCTCAGTCCTCTGTCTGCACTCTGCGGAGCTGTGCTGACCTGTGCGGGCTAAAACTGAGATTTTGCAACTCTGGTAGATTTTGATTTTGTGAACAGAATTTCCTGATTCTTACATATTTAGAAAGAAGAAATTCTAAACCTACCTATAAAAATGCACATTTTATGGTATTTTATCATATCTGAATACTGTAAAAGTATTGGTGAAAGATATGGAACAAAAACATATGTTTAGTTCGGTATAAGTGACAAGAAAAGTAGTTATTTTTGCATGATTCCAAAAGAAAATTACATATTTGGGAAGAATGAAATCTTAGCTTCAAAACGTAGTAACTTTTAATATCCTTTACTTTTTTACCAGTCAGGAGCTAGCAAAATATAAAGCAAGACCAAAATACAGAAAATGCGGCTTTCTGATTGGCTGCTTGAATCAAGGATTGATGCGAGCGGGGATTTTGAAACACGTGGGAGCCGTTACCTGACCGCGCAGTGACCTTTGGTGCGTGGTGAGATTCGCATCAGCCAATCAAATCACACTTGAAATCAGACCAGCCAATCAGATCGCAGTTATTGAAGCAATTTTGTATTTACTGCACATTTCGTTAGCTCCTGACTGATATAAATCTTGAAATACTATGTTTGGTGTATTTTTGGAAAGCTGAAGAGTTGCTGAAGATTATGAACCTATTTTCTCGTCGAATCATTGAAAATAAAGCGTATTTGTGGCTAGTTATTAAAAAAATTCCCAAACGGATCTTAACGCAAAATATATCCTACATTTTCTACTATTTTGAAAGACATATTTTCTTTCGTATTATTAAGGAATATATATTTTGATAGTATGATTTATTAATGCCGAAAATTTCATGTCAAATATTAATTTCTATGCAGAATTATAACCGAACAAAGACGGGTACAAGCTGCTAATTACGTATTCAAACACACAAACTCATGAATAGGACTTGCATAAATACGAGCGATTTCAAAAGTGGTGCGGGTGGACTGCCCAGGGTCTCCTGGCTGAGCTCAACAGACAACCCTACTAACCTTGATTTATGACTCAATTCATAATAATGTTAATAGGAGGCTTGATATTAAAGGGGTCGTTTCCACTGGAAGCTAGAACAATCCTACAATCACCACAATGATAAATTTTGCATTCCCTGCCTGGTACATTAATACTATAATGATACCAAATAAACAACCCCATTATAAATTATAATACTAAAAAAGAGCACACAAACACAAAGTTATTACGTGGGTGCCTACTGCTCAAATTTGGTTTGCTGAAAAGGATTCTTTATATTAACTGAGCAATAATCAGCAACTGATGAATAATCAGCAAAACAGTAAAAAAAAAATTAAAAATTAAAATTAAAGCAAAAATCTTAAAGGGCGAATTTAATTTTTTGATAATCGTTTTTGGATGGCACTTTGTACCAAAAAAAAGAAAAATGGTAGAATATTGGATGCTAAATCATCATCCTATGTATGGGTTTTTTTTCTTTTTTTTTTTTCTTTTTTGTTCTTAGAGCAGATCAAATATAATTCCTGAACCATAGTATGAATTGAACTGACCTTTTCCATGTCAAACTTTCCCTTTGAGATGACCCATTTGAACTATCTTCTTGTAAATACCAGAGACTATCATGGGACCTTCCCAACCATATGTTGTCATATATTTCATCTGCCTATTCTACATTACAAGGGTTGAAGTACAATGTAGTCAACATAACCATACTGAACACGATTTGGGTTTGAACTTTAATGTGTTAGAATTAAATTTGAAGGAAAAAAAAAATGAACCAGGTAAGTTTAAAATGTACAAAAACATTCTCTTTTTCGCAAAAAAAAAAGGTATAATAAAGTCATTGTACAATGATCAGGTGTAATCCTCACAATGCGAAATCAACTGCATACTCTCCAGAGAGCCAAAAAGCCATGAACAAATTGTTCCATATAAGGTTAACGCCCTTATCGCACTCATCATATAATGGACTCAGGTAAAGCACATTCATCTGCTTGGAGCTACAAAAATATACCAAACATTTGCTTTTCAGAAAAACATATCAATCCTATGATTTCATGACATCCACACACCAGGGGATCCCATTGTTTGATTAACGCCAGAAGGAAATTATACATTCATTACTGCAGATAAATTTACGGCGTTCTTGCTCTCAATAGACGATCTATACAGGTAAGCACATTCCATGTGTCTCTTCATACCAACTTGAGCGTGAACTTCAATTTGGCGGAGTGCAAGCGTCCATTTATAGAATCCTTTTCATCATGTCTGAGGGGGATTGAAGAGCGTGAGTGCACATATTGGGGGCAGAATAAGAGCAAGACAAAGACATGAAATTCAATTTGAGGTTGGTAAAGTAACGAGGTAAAAGAGATCATGTATTCAATAAACAGGTCGATGATACAGTCGGGTCACATTGCATGATGGTTGAAAGGGAATTATGGATAAACTACTGGCATTGTAGCAAATAATGAACACCCTTCCACCTCCAGAAATATATAATGTAGCCCTACATGTTTGAGGTCTTATGTGGGAGTCATCCCTGGCGTAAATCCATAAAGAATGATATTTATCTGGCGGGGATATTACATAATAATACAAAGCGTTATCCCCCCTGATGAATAGAAAGAGTGAGCGAATTTACGCCAGTGGTAGTCAAAACGGGTCATAAGTGCAACGTACAACTCTCTTTGAGTATTATGGAAAAATTTCATTTCGAGCACATATTTTTTAGCACATTATCAGACGCATGTTACAGGTACGACACGCAGGAGGTTTTACAGTACCATTCATACAGAAACGTAGGAATCGCAGGAAATGGACCAAAGACAGAAGAAATCCAACATTCATGTAGCACAACAAGCTATGTTGCACGCACATGCCACGTAGCCTACGTTCATTTGTGACCACCGCATACAGGAGGAAAGCTATTCTTTATATTAACATCTTTACATGTAAGTAATTTCATTTTCAACAAAGACAAAAAAGGTCTTGAAGAGAACAAAAAAGCTGATAGTGTGAAGAGGAAAAAAATATCGGAGCTTACATTAGCTTTGGGAGTATAATGTAACCGCTGGCTATCACACTAATCAAGCTATGACGTACAAGTACATGTACAGATCTACAGTATCATGATCGCATCTTGGAATGCCTTAGAACATCATGTGACCCTACTGATTAGAATCTGAATGGAACTCTAATGGACTGCACACTGGTGACAGCTTCCTCTCATCAATGCCTCGTCTAATTTACGGGATTGAATTCAAACAAAAAGAGACCGCCCCAAAAGGTGGATTCACACCTGCCCGATCGGGAAAAATACCCGTAAATTACGGGAACTTTTCCAACCACCAAATTACGCGTAATTTGTTTTGCATGTTCACACCTGCCCGAACCGTCTTTTTCGTGAAAAATACCCGAAGTTATAAACAAGGGAAGAAATAGAAAAAAACAAAGACATACATAAGAAAAGCGGGGAAAGAAGGAAAAACAAAGAAATACATACGGAACGAAAAGAAAGAAGGAAAAATAAAGAAATACATAAGAAAAGCGGGGAAAGAAGGAAAAACAAAGAAATACATAAGAAAAGCGGGGAAAGAAGGAAAAACAAAGAAATGCATAAGAAAAGCGGGGAAAGAAGGAAAAGAAGGAAAACAAAGAAATACATAAGGAAAGAGCAAAAAGAAGGAAAAACAAGGAAATACATAAGAAAAGCGAGGAAGAAGGAAAAACAAAGAAATACATAAGGGACGAGAAGAAAGAAGGAAAGACAAAGAAATACATAAGAAAAAGAAAGGGGGAATAGAAAGTTCCCGTAATTTATGTTCACACTACAAAAGTTCCCACGACCTTGGCGAAACTACGCGTAGTTTCGACGAAGTACCTACTAATTAACGGGAATTTATCTTCGGGAATATTACGCGTAATTTGGTTTCACACTTGCAAAATTACGCGTAGTTTGTGATCGGGGTAAAAATACCCGATCAGAGATTACGGGAACTTTTCCAGATCGGGCAGGTGTGAATCCACCTAGTGTCTCCCCTGCGTGCTTAGCTTGACATGTAGACACAGCATATTCTTCAGTCTATGCCAGAGACAATAGATGTTGATTGTGAGCTATTAATTAATTTGTTATTGACTCTGGTTTTTGCACCTACCATCAAGCAGAACTGGTTTAGAAGATGGAACATGTTCAATATGGATGTCATGTTCAGGGGAATGCCGTAGGGAATATTTTATTATTTCTTGAATGCTTTTATAGGTAAAGATAAAATATTAATACACACATCATAAAATACAATACACTTTATGATAAAAACAAATTAAGTAATATAGTGATTCAGCTTTATATAAAAACAGATCCTTCAACTTTCTTTTTTCTTCCAAGCTCTAACAGTTTCATAGATCACAAGTTTTAGATCACAACTTTAGATCTGAAGTTTAGATCTTGAAAGGTTACACTTCAGATACTGTGCCCCCCAAGTTCAGACTAATCACACAAAAATTCCAAGCACCCAACTATAATGTGCTGTTTATTCTAATGTGACTTTCAGGAGCAAGTAATGCGTCCCTGTGTGAACAGTTCATTCCAAGAATGCTAGGAATGTGGGTTGCATGTCATACCCTGGACACCATGGTGAAAATGACAAATTGGAGTCTTGTTCGCAGACTAGACACCATTATTCTATATGGTTTACCATCACAAAGTGCATGATATGGATTGTCTGAATCTAGGAGACTAGGGGTGTGTTCAATGTCCAGTTTCAAATTTATACGCCAACATAATCATGATACAAAACGCAATTACAAAACACAAACCCTCCAAAAACGGTATAATTTTCTTTAAATGTCAAATTGAAGTCTGTGCTTGCAGACTAGAACAAACTCTGGACCAGTCATGACCCCTACTGTATAACAGGTCTGGATGCTTTGCACAGCATTTCTCACATTTGACAATCCATAAAGCTTTTTTAAACAATGATTAAAAAGAAAACAAAAACAAAATCTGAATTTGGAGAAACATACCAATGGATAACGACTGTTCTACCTTTTGTTCAGAATCATATCTGGAGGCCAAAATATTCATATAGACCTAATTAATGAAAGCGGCATAAAATATAAAAACAACAAAAAGTTAAAAAGGCTAAAGATAAAGAGCAACATTGAATAGTCGGCCAACACCAGGGGGACAAAAAAAGAAAAAATGAAGAGAGAGAGCAGTGTATACTTTGTTGTCTTCTTTTAAATAGCAATTCAGTGTACAATTATTCACAACCAGGCCCCAGGAACCAGGCAAAGCATTTGAAAAGTTTCAGCAATAATGCACAATATAGTAACCTTGATATCATACAAAATATTTTCATGGCATCCTTGAAACCGAAACCAGTGCATGTCAAATAACGGAATGTGTACATGTTCCATTCTCATGAAAGGGTATTAAAATTCATTCAAAGTCTGATAAAAGAGGGACAAGGCAATACGTCTTTGGTATGATAAAAGGAATTAAATTAACTGGATCAGCACACAGTAAGTGATAAACACTCCTCCTCACTTTATAAACTGTAGGCACTACACCAAAAACTATTACATATTGAAGTTTTTAGCCCATTGAGATTACTGTACATTTTCTAAATTGTACCTCGGGCTAGGGTCTACACATGTAGGCTTACATTGTAGACTTACAATTTTTACAATTTTTTTTTTACAATTTACAATTTACAATTTCAATTTATTTTCTCATAAAAAATCCATAAGATATACAATAAATACAAACAGTCAAATTCACAAATTGAAAAACAAAACAAAATACATTGAATTAAATATGAGAGGGACAGCAAGAAAGAAGAACGAGCCTTGTAATAGCTGACCCTATAACATAATTATACAGAACAATAACAACAACAACAAATAAACTTAATACAAAGTAAAGGGAGGGGTATGCCTATAATGCCTAAAAATTTAAATAAACACACTTGATGAATATTTATTTAAAATGAATTTCCTAGATTTTGACTTAAAAACATTTAATGAGACTGATTGCTTGATATTTATAGTAATTGAATTCCAAATTTGAGGTCTTGAAAATAAGATTGAGTTTTAAAAGATGAGAGCCTTGGTTTTGGTAAATGAAATCGTTTGCATTTCTTGTATTATATCCATGAAATTCATTATTGAACTTAAAGAATGTTTGATATAATCTGGCAAGAGTTATTGTTACATAAATACTAAATATAAGAACTTGAAATACATGAATATCATTAAATCTCAGTACACCTAATTCAATAAATAGAGAATTGGTATGGGCAAGTAAGGGGCATGAGACATAATTCGTATTGCACGTTTTGTTAAATATTAATCTATTATGTGACTGCTACTTGCACTTCCCCAGGCAAGAATACCGTAATTAAGGTATGGTATACAATGGCATAATACATTAGTTTTTAAAATCTCCTTAGGAAATGATCGTAAACGATACATAATTCCTATATTTTGGCCAGCTTATTGCACATACTGTCAATGTGATTTTTCCATGTAAATTATGATCTATTGTTATGCCTAAAAATTTCACTGACGTTTACACACTTAATATCTGTATTGCACATTCTACCGGAAGATTGACAGTATAAATAAATTACTAAAATCAGTATAATTTGTTTTTGTAAGATTAATTATCATTTTGTTTGCAAAAAACCACTCAGATATTAATTCAAGTTCGGAATTGAATAAATTGTGTAAAACGTGATAGTTTGAGTGAGATAAAAACAGGCTAGTGTCGTCGGCAAACATAATACAATGCAATAATTTAGATACTTTACAAAGGTCATTAATAAAAAGAAGAAACAATAGCGGCCCTAAAATAGAACCCTGGGGAACCCCACATGAGATAGTATTTTGCTGTGATTTGCATTTGGATATTTCGACATATTGTTTTCTGTTTGATAAATAACTTTGAAATAATTTAAGTACAATACCTCTTATGCCATACAATTCAAGTTTTTTCAATAATATAGTGTGATCAACTGTATCAAAAGCCTTCTTCAAATCTAAAAACATTGCAATCATATATTTCTTATTATCAAGAGAATTAACAACAGTGTGAACAAAATCAATAAGAGCCGAAGATGTTGAGTGGCCTGGCCGAAAACCATATTGATTTAAAGATAATATATTGCACTTATTTATAAAATCAAATAATCTATTATACATACATTTTTCTAAAATTTTTGAA
>CALNVZ010001857.1:464660-484468 GCA_940671915.1 Paracentrotus lividus | reverse complement strand
ATTCAAAATTATCAAGCGACAGAAATTCATGCAAGGTATTTAAGTCATGGTTGCAATTGTTTAGGCATTCTCTCAAATGGTTACAAGTAAGCATTTAACATCAACAAAATATTTAAAAAAAAAGAACATCAATATACAAGGGTATACAGAGAAACACATGTATGCACATAATAGATAAAAGACATCAAATTTATGAAATAACAGGGTATTTAGTAAAACTTTGGAGTGTCGTTATAAAGAGCATAATTGAATAATATTGCGAATTTTTTGAGGTAAGGCAAATTCTTAAATATAATAACAAATGCAAGTAAAGTTAAAGTTAATAAAAAAAAAATAAAAAAAAACTTGAAACAGACAGTAATTAATCAATTTCCATTCAAGATACTTAAAAATGTGTTTGATGCATAAAACAGAAGATTGGAAGAATGGAAGGTAAAAACAGGGTAGCATTTTATATACATATTTCAAGTCTTCATTCACGTAATACAACACTTCTTGCTTCGGCATCATTGTTGCACCAAAATCCGGAGCTCTCAATAATGTCCATAGCTGACTACTCATGCTTTTTGCTTGTTTAACATTGTATGTCTGAGGTCAATTCTTCATGATCAGATTCCTGACCCTTTAGCTTTCTGCGATTCAGGATCAATAGTTGTCGCATACGATATGAACATAGCTTGACTGATGATCCCACGATTTTTCACTTTCTCATTAGATTCCTTAGCTTCAATTTCACTCTTCTCAGTTTCTTTCGACACGATGACTTCGGTCGATGTCGTGCGTTTAGGTCTATCTTCATACTCTTCGAGACATCACATATGAGCTATCAGTGCTTTCTCTTTTGCCTCTCGCGATGCCGAAGATACCGAATGCAATTCGTCTTGAGTACTGCTCAAGCTGTTCATCGATTGTTGAGTTAAGTGATGTGTTACACTTCCTTGCTAGTACGTTTCGAGGGCCAAGATTCTTCCATCTTCTTGTCGTTTTCATTTGAAGATCAAATAATACGACTCTAGTTTGCACAATCGTGATGTAAGCCCACTGTTCTGACGTTTAAGTTGGGATTGCATGTCTGCAAAACAGTTTTGTTGTTACTTTTCCAGTGACATTTGAATGTTTCCATAGTTGCTCATTCCGTATTTACTTTGGATAAAATTTCATCAAGTTTCTTTTCAACAGCTGTAGAAATCCCACTGATGAAGTCGGGACTCTCCAGGTAACTCCTTTACGAATGCTGGCAATAAGATCTTGTTGTTGCCATGATTAAGGAGTTAGAACAAAGTGTCGTATTCACCGAGTCACTGAGTGGCAATCAGGAAAAGACAACACCACATAGAAAGTAGTATGTGGGACAGCGATGAAAGCTTCTGAAGAGATCGCAATGTCAACAAAGATAAAAATTGTTCAAATATAGCACTTTACCTACTTAAAGTTGCTCATACGACGAGTGGTATGCATAATAAAATTAGATTTCCAGCAATATCCACAAAAGTAGCCAAAATGTTGTAAAAAAAGCAAATTTAAAGTCCGGTTGTAAAATGTTGTCAAATGTTGTCAAACGCCCTCTAGTAGTCTAGAGCATAAGGCTGAACGCATAAAGCTGAATTTTCTAACCATTTTCAAGATGTTACAGAATATGTACACCATGTACATGTGTAGGCCATTTTTAACAATGAATTTACATGTATGGGAGGCATAAATTTTTCATCTGTTCATTATACTAATGGCCTCTTTTCCAATACTGACATAAATTGTCACTTTGCGATATTTGTGACCTCATCATCCCTGCCCAAAATGTAAAAAGTGAAAGTTTGCTCCTATTTATCAATTATACTTTTTACACTCATGGAGCCCCAAGAGTCGGTTGTTACATTGGTTAAACTAATGGTACCATGACATTTGCTACAGGAATAATTGTTTCAAAGACAATCTGACATTGAATTGACTAACTTCAGCCCTTGTGTATCTACATACTAGACCTACATGTAATCCAAGACCCAACATGAAGCCCTATCGCAACCCTGATGATAACTCTACCTTAATAAAGGTAGTGTTATCCTTTTGCAGGCAAAAATATTAAATTTCTAGTTTTTGAGAGGATATACAATGTAGTAGTACCAATGACTATATCTTCCCACAACATGAAAGCTCAAATGTGTATGTTTGTCAATATTGCGATTATCAAAAATTCATTCCTATTTTTTCGAACCTCAAAAAATATACCGTACGGTGCGAACCGCTGACCGTTAGCGCAGAGAATAATGCACGCTGATGCGCCGTGTGTATATTGCTGTGTGTGGTCCGTGCTGCACGCACTGTAATATCAACGATGTTGATGGAGAGCTGGTCAAGATTAGAAGTCAGATTTTTGTTTCATATTACTGATCTACATGTAGGCAACCTATGACAGTATAAGATTGAATAGACAGTATAGGTTGATCATATTCTAAAGTTATGCCAAGTTGCAATAGTTTTCGCAATTTGTGAAAAAGGATGACTTTACCTTTAAGACAAAATAAGGCCCGGAGCAAGTGTTGTGGGAGAAAATGTTGGCACCTGAAACCAAATAGGCCTACATGTACCCATTTGAACATCTCGATTGAAAGCCGATTGAATAAACCAAAATACCATGACATTTGTTTGAAAAGGCAACATTAGACAAAAAGACCTGTAAATGACATGCGACCTGGCTGCGCTAATGCATCATTTTCTGTTGTTCGGTCCATGAGGCTATCGATGTCGGACGTCCATGTCGGTTAGCGGTTTTAAAGTGGAAGTGATTTCAAGGTAGCAAAAGGGGCTTTCCTGTGAGTCACTCACTATCTTGCAGTGTGTCTATCAACCACCAAAAGTATAAGAATATCGTGGGAAAGTGGTTCATGACTAAATGCAAACGGGTAGTGTTCCGTTCAAAGCTTTGAATTTCCGCTTTGCTGCCAAGTGCACAGTAAAGCACTCTGCCTCGTATTGTCAATGTAGACATAAAATCCTTCAATACAGTAGGGGCCTATATTATATGCATGTGTGTATTCATATTTACGCCAAATTCATGAATTAGAACATAAAGTACACCTACATGAACATGTACTTGTTCCACACTAATTTTTTACTGGGATTTAATAATTAGGTTAACAGGCCAGTAATATATTATATTTATTTGGGGGAGGGGGGTGGAGTGGTGTTAACATTTGGAAACCAGACCCATTTGTGTCAAGCCATGCTTAAAATATACATGTCTATGGCTTATTCAAACACCACATACACCTAAACGGTAAAAAACAAATTCAAATGTGCTGCGTACTGAAAGTGAACTTTGGGCAGAGTAATAATAGAAGACCTTGTCTGAAATGATGACAAAAGGAAGTGATATATTTAGATAGGATGGCCCAACATGACACAGGAAGGAATTACTTTGATTATTCTCAATGCATAATGTCTTCCATATCTTATGCCACATGGTGTTTATTAAAATACATAAATCTACATCTTTATGTATAGTACCGCTGGAAAATAATGTTGCCTGTTTTGTACTAGTATGCTACAACAATACCAGGTACTTTATTTTCTAAATGAGAAATGAAAGCATACATGTACATGTACATGTAGGTCTACATCAACCACAGATAACTTGCATTTTGCAACTACATATTATTGCTTTTGAAAATAAACACATTTAAAAACGTTTTTCCTAATAGGGGATTCATTGTTTTGAGATGCTCTGAATTATCTTCATTTTCATTGAGCATTTTACCACTTTTTCCATTTTCCAGCTTTTTGTACCATTTTTAATAACAGAAAACCTGGACTAGTAATCGTTTTAAAGCAAACATAAAAATGAAAGAAAGCTTTAAATAGTTGAAAGTATTATAATAACCATTTTGATGTTGTAACAACTACATTTTGTAACACTAGTCCCATCTGCCTACATGTATATTGTTTTCAATCGTTATTCAATTAACTTTTTTTCCCATTATTTTTTAACCAGTGAAGAGTTAACATGGATAGGTCTACCAGGTATACATGTAGGCTTATGTTTTTCTTCTGAAAGTTGTTGAGCCCCTCTTGGCCATCTTGCCAGGGGTCTCCTATGAATAACAAAATTACGGTATATTTCACAAGTTTCAGTTCCGATTGTTATTGACCAAACTCAAGAATTACAAATCATCTGTGAGATTCGCCAAAAGCAAGCAAGCACTAAAAAAAAAGAAAGAAAAAAGATATCCCACAAAATCCGAGCCTCTAACTAGTAAACAGAGTGCAACTTCAGGAGCCCCATGCTGCGTTTGACCCTAACACTCCACAGTGCATTCATTCATTCATTCATTACCCATGCCCTAAAGTCCTAATCGCAATCACCCCTTGGCGCTTTCATCCATAATTGAGCAATTCAACTGTAATGTGTCGCGGCATACCTCCGTGATAATAGTTTGTATGAATTCAAAGGCCAACATGTACATGGATAATGTGTCGATGTTGGGTGTCGATAGCGGTGCTCGCATTAGAAGGGAGTTTTGAATGTGACTAATTTCTTTGCATGGTTGACTTTTGTAATTGGATGGCCATGTGTCAGACCAGATGATCCACTATTAACAATCATCATTATTGTTCTCTCTATCTTTCATTTAGATAGATACATGTCCATCTTTATGAAAATAGTAATCAAATAAAATAATGGAAAATCAATTAGAAATAGATGTCCTTCATGTCCAGCAAGTTTTAATCTCTTAGGCCCCCTTATATTTTTTTTTTTTTTTTGGGGGGGGAGGGTGGGAGGGACACCCTTTCATTCAAGAACATATTATGCTTGTCATACATGTAACTTTGAAAATTGATGACATTTTATCAGCTTTGGAGAGAAGGATCATTCATAGCAACACCATCAGATTTACAATACAGAGGCTACTTTTAATTGGTTTTCTATTTCCATTGTTACGAGGATGGAAAGTGCTATGAGCCATGATCACAGTTTATGAGCTTGATCCCTCCATCTCATGAAATAATCACCATAATTGAATAAATTTGGAAATAGCACTTACATTAAACTGCCAATGTGCAAATCAATGGAACATTTAAGCTTGTTAGGGCTGCTGCGGTATAGCAATTTTGTCACAGTCACAAACTAATTGAGTGCAAAATCAATATTACAAATTGTGTGTGGGTCTGACTGCCACAGCCACAGACAAACACTAACCAAATTTTGTTATTAAAAAAAGTCATTTACATAAAAAAACCTGAACTGTATCACCGAGGCCAATGGCAAAATAATGTCTATTCAAAACCCTTTTCCTGAAATATGTTTACTTTGTATCACTTAGCAAATAGGCCCTTTATAGCGCAAACTACATGTATATACATGTAGATGTATTTTACATATTGGCCTAATTAGCTGCGGAGAAACTATTTCCAAGGGTTTACACTGTACAATCACTGAAGGAAATACAAATGTTCATGTAGCGTTTAAAATCATTTCTTGTGACAGGAAACCTTTTCCCATTAAATCCACAAGCGCAGGGAAACCAAAGAAGATTCAACTTACAAATAACAGTTAATCCCTCTTCAGTATTTTCATTCAAATCAACCCCTGCATGATAAAGCCATTTGAAGGTTTGGTGTCAACACTTTGCTGCACTACAAATCTATTGACTTTCAGGGGGTTGATTTGACTGAGAGTTTGACAGACTACAGTATAGGCCTGCAGTAGTCTTCAGTTGCTTACAAGTAAACAATGGGCCAAACCCAATAATAGTTTACATTCTTTCCAACACAGATCGGGGGAAAATCACTCTTTTACCACCCTTTTGCCCCCACTCCTCCCCATCAAGCAAGTTATATTTAAGTACATGTAGTATGTAGGTTAAAAAGATCTAAACTTTGTTTTACTTTTATCAAAATTGTGAAAATATCTAAAATATTGACTTATAATACAGTGTACTGTGAATAAATACCACGCATAAAATCAATCCTATATAGGCTGTACATGTACTGTAGTCCGAAAATAAATGCTCTTCTGACCTGGCTCCAGTCCCACCCAATAGGAAATGGGTTGGGGCAAACACAGATGACTGATCTGACATCAGACATTCTTACTAAATGAACCATGTAACACCTACTTTCATGACCCTGCGCTGTTAAAGGCAACAATCAACTGTCAGGACGCATTGCTTTTAATTTTTTTGCGATCTGTCCCACATGTTCAAAATAATGTTAGTTTCCAGAAATGGAGATGGAACTTAAAAAATAGAATGCTTACAGGGAAACGGATGTTGTGGTTATGACAGAAAACAGAAAAGAAGAAAATTAACCCTGAAATAAATAGTTTAGGCTAACCTTATACTCCACGTAGGTCTATGTATAAAAAAAACTATTAGTAAATTTTAATATATTAACAATAAATCAATTTTGAGATATTTTAAACTATTATAAAGAGTCAAATATTGAGCTACATACATAGTCCATTTACGGAAAATAAACGAACATATGCAGCCATGACTCAGCGCTACACATGTAACCTGATGGTAGATTCATGCACAGCCAACAGCAAAACGGCCCCTGGATGTGCCTGTAGACTACATTACGATAAGTTCATCAACATTCCCGGTTCTAATGTTGATATAAACTTCCAGCATTCCACACTACCGAAATCCACTCTTGGAATTCAAAGCTGTGGAATATGAAGCCAACAGTAATCAGAATAGTAGTGAATGTCTGTGGTGCATCGATTGGAACTCACACCTCAATTGGACAGCCACACAGGCCCGTATTCACAAAAGAGGATTCTGCAAAACCCACGGATCCGTGGATCTGTGGGTTTTTTAATCGACGGCTCCACGGATCCACCAGTTTATGATTGACCAACAGTTGACCCAAATTATGACGTTTTATGACGCTGTGGATCTGTGGATTCAGTCGAGTCCACCATTGTGAATACCATATTAAAAATCCTAGGTCCAACCCTAGGTTAAACCCAGGATTGAAACCATGGATTTTGAAGAATCCACCTTTGTGAATTCAGGCCACAGAGTCCAAACAAGCCAATACATGGATCTTGGCCTTTTGCCTTTTGTGAGGCTGGTGCTTGTTTACTCAGTGTAAATGGGGAAGTACAGAACTCTTGTAGAGAAACTGGAGATTTCTTCCCAAACAGAGGGAAAATGACCCTGTTCACATTGTAAGGGTCCATCATTGAGACACACATTGAAATAGACTCTACATGAAAATAATGTGAACTTGTGTCCACTACAATGTACATTGTACATTGTAGGTAATAGATGTACAGTATGTTGTTGGTTTTGCAATGTGAACATGATATCAAAATAATGTCCAGACACCCAGATCAATAAATATGGATGGAGTCTCTGATGAAAAACAAGCTGTGATTAATAAAACCAAATGTTTTTCAATCAAAACCTTTAATAAAAAATAAAAGTCTTAGAAAGCACATTCAAGAAGGAAGAAATATACAAATTGTTACATGTAGTAGTACAGAAATAGTGATTTACTTTGAGGCTAATAATGACAGCTTTACAGCTTAATGCAAATTATGTTTTCATATAATTTGATGACTTACCAACAACCATGAGAGTAAACTCAAAGCCCCTCTTGACTGATCTCCTGTACACCTGGTTGGGCAGGTTTGCAAATCCAACATAACCCTCCATCTCTTTCGGTTTATTCTGTTTGAAGAGAAGAAAGAATAAAACAAAAGTGCTGATAAGTACTGTACTCTGCAACATAACACAAACAACATCCATTCTGAAATGCAAGCCGGTTTCAAAACTACATTCTGTACAATGTTCAATCATGAAACAAATGCTAACGAAAGGGATGATGTTATTCTTACCCGTCTCAGGAAATTGAAAATCACAAGAAATTTGATCCAACCGACACATTTATAATTTCTTTCATGTGTACACATGTAGATGCGGGGGAACAAAATGGGGGTTTTTGTGATTTCAAGTGGACAAAACACAGGAAATTCTAGGTAGAAATCAAGCGGTTGCCTCTAGAGATTTAACACAGATCTATTCAGTTGGTTTGTACATTTTGTAGAAAATCACATGTACAAGAAAAGACTGAATTAAAAATGTGTAGGCCTGTTAAAGTCAGCAAACATTCAATACATACATGTAGGCCTACTTTATGTGTACTGGTCAGAAATTTAGAACATCCTGTACGTTGTTTGTTGTAAACTTTTTATGTATTTTCTTTAATATCCCAAATGGTTTGTTTTGTTTTTTTCGGAACAGGAATCAAGAAAAACTAGTCATCTAAAATGAATTAAAACAATGTACAGTAGGAAGTCCAATATTTCCTCATTATTTTCCGACAAAAAAAAAAGTATGAAAACATTCATATTAGCTACACTGTGCTTCCAGCTTGTGTACAAGTCCATTGTTTGTACCATTACCAGCATCTTTAAACTTTAAACGTTCCACATATATTTTGAGGAGATCATATTCATGGAAGAATAAACACGTAAGCAGATCCCACCATGAAAAATAGCTGCTTGAACCTTGAATGAAAGCTAAATATGGATCCTGAAACAAATCTTGTGTTCAAGTATTTTCAGACTCATTAACATTGGACCAGTCTATCACTTTATCACTTTCACAAGAATTGAAGTAAAATCATGTAGGCTACATTGTACAAAAACTTCCGCCATCATGATCTTCCATAAACACTAGATACATTTATACATGTACATGTACAGTACACACTACACAAACATTTATAGCTCAGTGAAAACATGTAACGTTTCGGAACCATCAGTAAGAAAGATTTTTTTTTGGGGGGGGGGGTGGTGGGTAGATATGTAGCTCTTTGATTTTGGTTTTCACGAGCTACATTTACCTTCTCTATAATATGAATTATTATTTAGAATTCTGTAATGTCAAAACTCATTTTTAAATTTCAGGAGCCCTTTAAAAAAAAAAAGTTTGTATAATACTATCTATAGGCCTAATAAAATCTTTCCTTGGTTCAATTGCAGCCATTCTTTCTTATATCTAATCTGTTTATATCATGAAACTCAAAGATATCATAAATTAAAACATCCAATGTTATTTGAGAAAATACTTGTATAATGTATCCACAGCTACAGGCCTACAATGTAGTTTCAGGGCAAGCCCCAACTGTGATTAAACAACCTCCAAATTCTACATGTAAACCCTGCATCCCACAAGGTGCTGGGGGGGGGGGGATGCTTTAGCATCCACAGGTCAGAGTATAGCAAAATCGAGAGAGGACTAACAGGTAATCCGAGGATTTTATAATCTCGGTCAGAAATCAAATACTTCCCCTGGTTGGATTAGATGGACATCATCCATGATCCCATTCCCAAATCCTAATCTAAGCTGATCTGAATGTTCCACAACATTACACAACATTAGTCATTAAATCCTTGTAACTTAGTAACCACATTCATGTACAAAAGTACTGTTTAAATGAATGAACTTTCATTGTTTCCTAGTACAATGTAGGCCTGCATTGTTCAACGGTACCATTCAACAATTTTCAAATAAAAATAAAAACTCAATCTTTGGAGATCATCCCTAATCCACATCACCAATCATAATCCCAACTGATGTTCTTGCATATTTGTATCTCACCACACTACAGACTACTACATTGTAGGCCTAATCAGTAAAAATTTGTGAAATAAAAATGAAAGCTACAGTAATCATATATGCAAATCCTTGATTCACATGATCAGAAATATTACAAAACCTGCTCTGGATTGCTCTGCATGCATTTCATCTTTATTTCTCTTTATATATGCATAATTTAAAATGAATACTGAGCACTGTAGTCAGCCATTTTCATGAGAAATTTTAGAAGTTAATTTACGTGCGTACATGTATGCATCCTATTTTTCTACATGTAGTATTCATGGTGCATTTTTTATTATAAATTTTGCACCCATCACATCAATGATGCTAATCTTTCTATAGATCCCTTGATATCCCTGCTTTCTTTTACTTGTCATCTTCATTCCATAAGACTGACTTGGCATCCAATAAATCCAGAATTAATAAAATCTAATGTTGTAGATGTACCTGAATTAAGACTTTGCATGTGTCTAATTAAAGGCAGACTTAACTTGGCATTATTCCTTTTAATGTGCACTATTGTTACATGTATCTTGGCAGCAGCTGTTAATCATGTGAGGTTTATGTGCTCAATATTTGGCAAGAAAGACATTTTTCATCACGTAAAACCAAATAACAGTCCCTAAAAACCACAACACATTCAAATTTTTTTTAAATATGTGAAAAACAGGAAAACATAGAGCTCTGTTCATGATTTTTTTTATTGGAATACAGCCATTTTGCACACATCATTTCAGATTTAAAGATCATTATGAAAGAAAAAACATCAATGTTCACAACAATGTTATACAGTATTCTAATTTATAACCATACTTGTACACATACAATAAATTCTTCTTTGGAAAGGGACATACATGTAGTTCACAAAAATAATTTGAAAATTCCAAATCATTTTTAGTTTAACTGAATTATTAGTTTCTGGCTACATGTATATCAGACTCAAATGAATCTTACAAAAATATTTGAGACCTTCCAAAAAATGAAATTGCTATTCAAATGATTACAGATAATGGGTCAGACATTAATTGGTTAATTGCGTGACAAACCAACAATCTTGCAAAGAGTTAGTTCAATAGTGGATATATAAATAAGTCGAGTTCAAGAACAGTCATTATATGGTATGTCATTCAACCACAACCTTGCATTGTGTCCGTGTGTCCTCTTGCCTATTTAGCGGAGTGTGATATTATGAGTCATTCATTACTTGATATGAACAGCCCTAGTGAGAAAATACAAGGAATCACAGAGAGCCCTTTTTTGCTTCAAATGGTAACTTCTGAAGAAAAAAAAACTTTGTAGTAAATTTTTTTTTTATAAAAATAGGGAAAATATATTATTGAAAAGTACTATAAATCATGAAAATTATCACTAATTTTATTATTTACAATAAAGAATTATATATTTGCCTACTTTGCTATTCGTCCTCGAATCGCCCAACCAACCGATACTTTAACCCCGAAAACTTTTGCTCTATTGTCTCCTATCTTCCCCTCCCTGTGAGAAGGGCGCCCTTCATGATGAGGCACTCAGCCAAAACATTCCCAACAAACTCCTCTTGTCTCATACCACCCAAAAACTTTAAGTAGTGATGGAACGGGGGACGGAGGGAGGGATTGTAGGCAAATATATAATTCTTTATTGTAAATATAAAATTAGTGATAATTTTCATGATTTACTTCAAAAGAATGATATATTTGCCTACTTGCTATACGACCAGCACCGATTTGTACTGGGGAGGGACAACACCAACAGTTTTAGATAATAAGGATGACGCCGTAGCCATGATAGGAACAAAGAGAAAAGTTCCCTTCCATAGCAGAAACGTTCACCCACTATTTGATAAACATACACTTTCCACGGGAAAATTCCCTTAAAACATGTCCCCGAAAGGCTGGTACCTCCATCGAGGTTCCTAGGATAAACTAGGTACCTTGGTCCTCGGTCCGCATTTTACTACTTTCTATCTCGAGATAGTAATCCCGGTACTGGTTCGAAAGATTCCATGGATATAACCAAATTGGACATTTTTCAGGAATCCAAGATGTCTTCAACGGCGCCACATTTCTGACAGTGCGCAAGATGAAATTGACTAAAGGGACGTAGGAAAATTTTTAACAGACCGGAAAATCTGTCTGATTTTCGATCAAAGTATGTCGAAAGAGAAAAGATGAATATCTCTATAATTCCAACCTAAGTGGCTCGTTGATAGAAGAGGAGCGAGCAATAAACTTAGCGTTTTCCCCGACATATACAAATCAGGGAGAATCCTTTGGAAGATCTATCCGACAGAACCTAGAGACGGTGGTGTGAAGGAGGGTAAGCTAGGACCTGAGGTCCTCGCGACCACTCAAATTAGAGACCGAGGTCTGAGTAGGGACTCTTAAGAGATAGAAAACTAAAAGAACTGATAACAGAAGAACCGCTGAAAATGACTATCCATCGGTAAGAATTTGAAATAGCTGGGATAGCTGAAAAAGCTGGGATAGCTGAATAGCTGATCTAAATCCCTCTGGGGTAAGCAGAGAATTACCCCCGTCGAGTGAAAGATGAAAAACGGTATGGACGGGAGAAAGGTTTCTCTCGGAACCCACAGAAGAATATCGTTCTGAAGAAGTATTTACTAGTGGGTACACACCTACTCCCTTAAGGTCGAGAGGAGTACAATCGTCAAATCCTGTAGCTCAAATTGACTTCTTGATAACGGCTGAATATAAAAGGAAGATGTTTCAGGTGTTCGAGAGTTAGCTCTAACCGCTGCTGTTATGCTAAGAACTCACACCACGGCAAGTGTTATGGTTCCTCTTAACCAGAGGGAGAAACTATCGTAACCAAGTCCGCGGCTGTGGCAGAGAGGAGTGATGAATATCGTCGACGTCCTGCCCTTCTTAATTCTTCCTAGTAAACAGGAAGAATACTACCCGGAAGAACCAAGGGATTTCCGGTCAGTTCCGGAAATAGAAACGACAACCTGGGTAAACCCAAACATCTCCTTTATCTAAATCCTAACTCAGAAAACGGAAGATCCTTACTGACGTGAAGAAGCCAAACTGAGGAGAAGTCAAACTGAGGTCGACCTTGCGACTCAGTCGTCTGAAATTCTATGAAAACAGCGACCACTCTGAAGTGAGTCACTTATGCGTCGTGGTAAAAGGAAAAGTTTTAACAAAGAAATTTTTCCCAAAATCGGTATGTGCGAAGCGACTGGACCGATGTTCTCGTTGTTGCATCAGAACCAGAGTTGAAAGGCTACTCTGCTCCTAGCAGGGAGAGTAAATCCTCTATGCGAACTAAGTAAGACATCATCCCTCCGATGTCTGTTCAAACCTAAACTGTCCGCTATCTGTAAAGGTCCTTGAAGTGAGGAAGAAACTTCCTCACCTTTAGGCACTCCAAACGTTGTTGAGAGACAAAGTCTCGGAGATTCCCATCACGAAGTCAAGAGGCCTCGATAATGGACTCTCCCTCCTAAAAGTGAAGCATATGCGGTCAATATAATGAAGAACGGAGGCGCTCCCATGTCATCCCTGGAAGTGAACTCCTTAACGCCCAAAAGGAATATGAGGTTTAAATTCAGTAGAAAGGAATTCTAGACGGAGGCGGACTGAAATCAAACTGGAAGATCTCAAGAGCCGAAAATGAGAGATCACGTTAAAAGTCTGTCAAATTGGGAATTAGGACCAATAACTTCGATAGTCAACATGACATCTTAACGTAATACATCTAAAAACCTCCTCGACGCGATCCAAGACTCTTTAAGTAGATCGGAAGTTCTACTATCTCCAACTGGGTCTCGTCAGATGATTCGCAGTGCCGGTTGAGTCCCTAAAACGTGGGAATCAACTCCTAACTCAATCAAAAACGATGCAGTTTAAAACTTAAAGTCTGCTGCTGGTCCCCAACTGAGACTACGCGTATCGAGTCTCCGTTTTGGGGAAAGAATGTAGAAATTAGACACAATTTAGGGTAGATTGTGACTTTCTCGATTTCTTCCTTTGAGCTGTGTTCCCGGACAAGGGACACGTCAAGTGGTTTGGGTGGATGACTCCTGAAGACAACCCGCGATCGAGGTTCCTCAAAGTCTAAATGAGACCGACTCTGATTCCGATACGATAATAATCGTCCGAGATCGAAAAATAAAGAGTCCTTCCATCGGACCTAAATTTTCCAAACGTAGGTGGGAGGTCACCTCAGGCGCTTCCCTCCCATACTAAAAGGGATGATAGTTCGAAGCGGATCTGAACTACTCCAGTCCTGACTTCTACCCCACTGACCAGCATGATCTCCTCGACCCGACTGTTGTGATGAAGAGTGTTATGTCTGACTTATTGTCAGACGGTTATCCAGTTCGTAGAGATGTGACGTGAGGATTGTAGTTACAAGCCAAACGCGTAATAATAGACTTGGAGGTTGTTATCAAGCTTCTCTAAACTACCCTGAAATCCTTGGCCAAATTCTCGGCCTCTGAAAAATTCCGACCCAACGGGATTTGGGTCACCGAAAGCCAGTCCCGTAAAACTGGGAATAAGACCACCATGACCCCAAGCTGTCTCAGAATCTCTTTCCTGCAGACACTGTCCCTTTGGTGGGACAGAAGGCGGGGCGAAAGACCGACCAGGATGAAGATTTTTCAAGATAAAAATTTTTCCTTGTCGGAACTCGAACTCCAGTTCTGACATAAACCTCCCTTCATTTAACTACGGGAGCGATCAGCCCAGCTACAAGTGAACCCTCTCTGATCATGAGATTCGATTAGTGACCCGTATTTCGATGTCATCTCAAACATTATTGACGATAATGTCTGAAAGAAGGGTCCTAGATCTCCTGAGTAAAGAATAAATCTCGCCTTAGACCTTTCCTTCATTCTTCCTAGTGAGTTTTAGGTAGAAAACTTAAGGCTCTGTATCTCATAAAATCTAATCTCGGAATTGCTGAAGATCCTGAGATACTTCCGGTTTGAATCCTGCATACAGATCGTATATAGGTTAAAAGCTCGGATTCTTCTCGGACAAAACTCCATTGAGTCCGAACTGAGTAGTGAACTTCTTCTCCTGAAGAATAAGACAGACCTCTATCAGATAGACGGGCCTAATACGTCGCAGTTACGTTAATCAGCATCATCGAAGCGCGATCCGAATATCCTTGCAAGGTGGAGCGATGATCTGGTATCAAACACCCCCCCTTTTCTTTAAGATCAGAATAGTAAATTCTCGATGCGGATTCCACGCGAGAGAACCGAATCCGAGAAGGAAGAGTTACTCCCTTAATCTAGTGGTACTCTTCTTAGTCTGATGAAACCTCCACGGTGTCGAGTGACGCGACTGAGAGGAAGAACTGCTGTGACGTCTGACTCCGAACATTATCGACGGTAAATTACGACATTGTAGGAACTCATTCCGAGAGACTCCGGTACTTCCAATTACCGAGTACCCCCTCACGAGATAGGGTCCGAGATGGCGCTTTCCGAACTCGCCAAGGAGAGCTTCTATTTCCGCCCTAAACTTGCGAAATAGATCTCCGGGAAGAACTTGAAACATCAGACTACTAGATAGGTGCTCTACCTTATTTAAAAATAGGTCGATATATGAAGAATAGACCGAGAAGGAATATCGATGACTTGAAGAAGACAAAATTTTTAACACCATAATATTCCGTGAAGGAAGATTTCGACAACATGGTAGTATTGACCACCTCTGACTCATCAACTTCTGGATCGAAGTCAAGTCAAGGTGACCTAGCAAGGAATAGGAAACCATCCCATCCAGCCGTCATATCGCAATCAATTCGTGGCGAGCGATATGACATGATAGCTGTAGAATGTCCTTCCATTAAGGAAAAGTGATATGAGTCTCATAATATTCACCGGAGAAAGTGGGACGTGGACGTGGACTCGACGAAAGTCCCCACTTTGCATCCTTGTGAGTGGTAGTGAACTCCGACTTTGATCACGATGAAATAACTACGATGGTATCTGACTTGATTATTTCCATAACCAAACCAACATGATCATTCTGTCTACAAATGAATCTGTCGGGATTGATTTACCAGGGCAGGAACCATGGGAAATCGAGATGTAGAGAACAACATGACTGTAATCGATTCTGACATGATATATCAACAGAGATCGATTTAGGTGAGATCGATTTATTATAATCGATTGTTGTCATAGTCGATTCCTCCGAGATCGATTTGGGCGGGATCGATTCAAAATTGATCGATTTGGCGTGATCGATTCAACTGTGATCGATTATGTTGTAATCGATTCAATCGTGATCGATTGGTTGTGATCGATTCAAACTGTAATCGATTATGCTGTGATCGATTCAAACTGTAATCGATTATGCTGTGATCGATTCAATCGTTATCGATTATGTTGTAATCGATTCAATCGTGATCGATTATGTTGTAATCGATTCAAGTTGTAATCGATTATGTTGTAATCGATTCAACTGTGATCGATTATGAGTGATCGATCGATCGATAATGTTCATGATCGATTGATGTGATCGATTTACCTAACGATATCGATAACGATACCGATACTGGCTATCGATACTAGACCTATCTCAGGTGGCAAGCCAACCTTCGATCGATCTCGATCATGTTGGAAAGATCTCACGACGATCCTACAACTTCCACTAGATCAATGTCAAGACATGATCGTAAACGAAGTTGCCTCCTCGATCCCTCACCAAGATCGATTTGGGGTGCGTCGCTGGGGATAGGCCGACGACGACCGACTGAACCTTCCCCGGGAGTTCACTTACGTGACTCCCATACGACGACTTTCCGGGGGCTCGCGGTACCGTAGTTGTGGACTTACCAACTGCCACCGGCCCATACTCGCCCCCGGGCGGGGTTGTGAATCCCGACTTACTTTCGTTGAAAACAGATGTGAACGGCTTTCGTTCCCCGTCTAACTGCTTCTTCCCCGTCTAACTGCTTCGCGCCTCTATAAAATATGCAGAGAATCCGGACTTCGTGCCTTCCTGGTAGATGAGACTCTCCGATGAGTCGGCGAGTTTGAAGTCTCCGAGATACAAGAATGGATGAAATCTTCTTCCCTCGGAGTAAGAAAACACTCTGCAATATATGAAAAGAAAAGACACTTATACAAAGGAGTTTAGACTCTGCCTGGGACAGGAAGGGTCACAAAGGCTCTCCCCCACAAAGGCTTCACTGAACTGTGTGAAATGAAGCGCGGAACGGGAGAACAAAGGCCCGCACCATAAGGGTGTAATATAAAAACACGTACGTAATGAATGTCAAAAACCTAGGGAGAAGCGCCGTAATTCCAACAGAATTACTCAAAAACGGCCCCTCAAAATACTCCAATAATAGGAAACCATGACCTAGACATTGGCTAGGACAACTAAGAGCAAAGACCCCACAAATTAGGTATCAAAAAGGTTCACAAAAAGTGAAAAACAACCCATTTTGCGGGAGCAAATTCTCGAGGTTACTCGCTCGGCGGCAGCCGATGAGAAAAGAGGAATTTGTTGGGAATGTTTGGCTGAGTGCCCTCATCATGAGAGGGGCGCCCTTCTCACAGGGGAGGGAAGATAGGAGACAATAGAGCAAAAGTTTTCGGGTTAAAGTATCGGTTGGTTGGGCGATTCGAGACGAATAGCAAGTAGGCAAATATTCATTCTTTTGAAGTAAATAAACTATTTTGTACCAAATAGATTTCCATGTTTTCCAAAAAGTAATTTCAATATGAAGCCGATGTATACTGTGTCTCCTTCAACTATAGGTGACAAATGGTTGTGGTTAGATTTGTCTTCCAAGAAGCAATTGCACTCTGCCAGCAGACAGTCACTTTCAATTTCAACTCAAAACCTACTCATACCATTGCAGAATTAGAGATTGTACAGTATGTAATTTCCTGTACGTGTGCAAGTACGTACAAATGTGCTACAATGTGCCTTCAATACATGTACATGTGTACTTAATGTTTTCCAGACAACTACCCTACATTAGTGTATAATCTTCTTCCTTTTACATTGTGTCAGTATATTTGTAGATTATTGGTTGGGAATTTCTTTCTTTTTTTTTGGGGGGGGGGGGGGGATTTTAAAGCCTGTAAAAAAAAATTAAATTACAATAAAATCATAAAATAGTCTAGAAAAAGAAAATACATTCTGCATAAAACTAAAGAGAAAGAAATATCATAACTTTTAATTGAACAACCTTTCCATTAACTTAAACAAACGTCACAAACTTATAAATAATTAAATATCCATTCTTCATTTCCATTGACTTAAACAAACATAATTAAATGAATACTTTTAATTGACTTAACCGCTGCTCCGGTGTAGCAGGCATGATAATACATTCACCGTCCGACGGCAGGGCCAAGATGAGAGATTAAATCCAAGTAAGAACCAAAACAGTTGCAAAGAAGCAATGCAGGTTACGCCAGTAGAAAAATAGATTGAAAGAAAAAGAAAATCAGTCAAAAATGTTTTTCACAGCTCGACACTTTCAATCAAGCCAATATCTTTAATTTTCAGCTGATACAAAAGCGATACTTATTGTCAATCCTTTATAAAAGGATCGGTTATATTCCAGGACATCCCACACATTGGTATGATAGGCTTGTTCACTTCAGGACTTCCCGATACCAAATGAACGATTGAATAGAAGATATTGTGAGTGGATTTAGTGAACTCAGGCATGCTGTGCAAAAGAATGGGTATAGAGTTAGTCTGAACACACAGACCCTTGTCTGTCAAAAAACATTCTAAAGGGTCTGAATTACCGGACTAGACACTGTATTAATAAGCCCAATACTGTGGTTAATCTGGACATTATTTGACTTGGCCATCAAGAACCTGGACTGGGCTCGATTACGGATGCACTTATTTGAAATACAAATGTAAAGCCGGAGCAGGAGCAAATGTTACAAGAAACAGAGGTTTATTTCATCTGTGGAAAGTCGGGAAAACATTTGTACAACGGTCTGTTCGTTATAGTTTCCAACTATCTGGAACTCCATACCTAATTATATTTGTTCATGCACTTCTTTCTCTTCTTTCTCTCTTAAAAGAAATTGAAACAGTATTTCATTTCAAAATATGCTTAGTTGGCAACTCTGTAATACTTTGTAAAAACCATTGTAAAAGGATGTAATTTAGGTTTTGTTTTGTCTTTTTCTTGGGGGGGGGGGGTCTTTAATATGTTTCAGTTTATAATCTATGTATTTCATGTATTTGCTCTGTATATTGAATGTTTTTCTTAATTCCTCAAATTTATTTAGACTATTATATAGAGCCTCCAGCTCATTTTCAATTAAATGGGGACTTTTGTTTACAGGCCATCTTGGCTTTATTTTAAAGTTCCAAATTCATTTTCTTATCTTGTAAATAGGCTTTTTGTAAAAAATTATTATATTGATTCAATGTCTTGCTAAATATATATGTTTTGTCAAGTACAACTGTCTGTACATTTTAGAAGTGAATTGAATAAAACGAACTGAACTGAACTGAACTGAACTTATATTTTGGTGAAGTGTCAAAATTGAGTCTGTGTTTGCCAGACTAGAGATGCTGAAAGTTGAAAGAGCCCGAGTTTCCTGCTCAACTCACAGACCGGAGCTAAAGCCAGGAAGTCAGGGTAGCATGAAGGGCTACCCACCCTGTAGCAGGCCAAGCTAACCTCATAGAAGTGGGCGGGGCACTATTTTGTTTCCCACTCACTCACTACACACGCTAGTTTCATTAGCTGGATCTAATACCGATTGCCTCTAACACGTGATGGCCTACATTAGGTGACACAACATTTGCTCCTGCTCCGGCTTTACATTTGTATTTCAAAAAGATATTTTGTTAGGGTTAGGGTTGCAAAAGGGTTTTATGTTAGGCTTAGGGTAGGTTTTAGTATTAAGTCCAGTGTCAAAGTTCGATATAGTGTATTGGATTTTGAGTGGGGCAGTCGCTACTGGAGCATTTTTTGTGGAATTAATTGGCTTTACCAGAAGGTCTATATCACAGAAATTTTGACACCGAAAGGCTGAAATAAGTAGACTAGTGTGCTTATCAGTGGCTTCAGTTATTCTTTCTTTCTTTTCAATTTTGATCTGAAACCAACTTTTGTGGTTACGTCTTGGAGTGGCATAGCAGGGTTTCAGTCACTGTATAATTGCAAAGATGTGTATCATACACAAGCACAGTACATGTAGCATACTCTCACAGATCCATCACG
>CALNVZ010001857.1:423707-463684 GCA_940671915.1 Paracentrotus lividus | reverse complement strand
GGGGGGGGGGGGGGGTGGGGTGGTTCTGCATAGCATGTTATAACTGTAAAAGGGGTGCAATCTTTCCCCATCTACATCTACACGTTTATACTTCTTCTTCCTCAATCCTTTATAATTTGTTCCATGTGTTTATAAGCTCTGGTACAAAAGTGGAGAGAGGGTCAGAAGTGATCATAAAAGGCCTGTGATTTAAGACGCTTTAAGCTACCTATTGTGTACACCAAACACTGTCTTCAAAGAAAGAGGACTCTGTCTGAGAATACCCAAAAGGGATTTTGTGGTGGACACTGGGACTGGAGACAATAGCATAGTGGTTTCCCAATCCTATAATAGCTTCACAGTTATACAGGCCTGGGTTCCTGGGACACAAATAGCAAGGGTTGTATAAAGTCACTGAGTGAGACTTTCAATCTTTAGAAAGTGAATTCAAATCTTGTATTGTTAAAAGCCGAGTTGTGATGTGAGGGAGGGGTTATGGCAAATTTGCACTCACAGTTCACTGGCAGCTTTTTGTAAAGCTTTAGCAAAGTGAAACAAAATAAAAAGAAGTATTCGTCCTGTAGTCTCTGCAGTCGAGGATTGAGCGAGGGGTTCAAGTGCTTATTTACGATAGGTCCACAGCTGAAGAGTACGAACATTCTTTGACAGTTTTAAGACTTTGAAGATGTGAAACCAAATGAACAAGGTCTAACTCTTTTAGCCACAGCAGTTTAGAATTGAGAGAGGTAGAAGGAACTTATTTTAGGGAGGGGCTAGTGTCTATTTTCTTTCAAAAACCTTTTGACACAACTTTCTCAACTCGTATATCCCCCCCCCCCACCCCCGAACGAAAGAAACAAAAAAAGACTGAGAGTTGTTTGAAAAGACTACAGACTTGCATACTGTCGTGGGAGACTTTCATTATGAAATGTGAACTTTTCACCCATAGTATGCTTGAGCAAATTGACCAATCGAAAAACAGGCCTTAGGCCTACATGTATGTATTACATTAGTATTTACATGTATTTCAAGTTTAAGAGTAACTCATTTTCTTTCCAGTGATACCACACTTCGCTGTCAGTGATAACTGGGAACTTTAATAGGCTTTTAAACACCTGTGTCATCTTGTATGAAGTTTGGACAGAAGCAGCCCATGCCTCACTTATCAGGCATTCAATGTTCGAGGTAAAAGCCTTAATGAGTCAAGTCATAAGGGATGAAATATTACTTATTATATACCGCATTCTAAGAATGTTAGCTCATGCTTTCATCTCATTAGTCAAAAGTCTGGTCATAGTTTTAGCCAGGCCTGGCCAGGGAGGCTGAGCGGTTAATAGTCATCGTTCAATAGTCGTTTTTAATAGTCATTTTTCAACAGCTAGCACGATCCCCGTTTGTTTACATGCAAACAGTTGCCATGAATTTGTATCGCGATTTAGTCGATAACTTTAGACAGCTTGCATGGCCAGCACGACCCCCGTTTGTTTACGTGCAAAAAGGAGCTCTGGATTTGCAGCCCGATTTAGTGGATAACTTTCAGCTTTATACTCATTGATATGATCCAATGGGCGCGCAGCTAGCACAGACAATTTTTTCATCGTAAACATTGATAGAATAGATCCCTGATTTTCAGACGAGTGTTTTATAGTTTAGCCCGATTATAGCCGTGTTTGTTAAAACTATTATTTAAAGCAAGACATCAGAGGCGAATCTTTTTCTAATTTGGACAGGAAGAACAGCAAATCTGCAGTTAATTGTACATGGAATACCGATATTTGCGGCGAGCAACAACTGACTGTTGTGTGGCATGTTGTTGCAGGGCCCCGTCCCCGGCGCCGCGGGGCACGGCCTGCAGCTTGGTGTGCTACAAAATGTTAGATCTAAGTTAGACCATCTAGATTAGTTGAGATCTCATTGTTTTTCGGCATATAAAATATATATTGACTGCTTTTAATATTCGAGTCATAGTGGTGTTATAGGCTCTTGGGGACCTCCCAACCTGCTATGACCCCTCGGCTTACGCCTCTGGTCATAGCAGGTTGGGAGGTCCCCTTGAGCCTATAAAACCACTATTCCTCTCACAGCAGTCAATATATCTATACTATTGTACATCGGCTGCTTCTGCCCAATTTGGTAAAAGGTGATTTTGATTTAAAAGCCCAGGCGCTCAGTAATTCATTACAGCATAGGTATCAATATGGTATCATTAAACAGAATATGAGTTATTCTTTAACATGAAATAAAAAAATCACGGTTGAATGAGTTTTACATCTTTAACAGGACACTGTTGAAATCAGGAATCTCTATATATAAGTCCACTTTATAACAAGTTTCCATTGTAGGAATATAACATTTGAATGGTAATATTATTGAAAGTGAAAGCAAATCATTGCACTATGACATCTTTCTTTCAAGTGCTGTCTGCTTCTAATACCTTGTTTACACTGTGACTCGGGTCGCGGGTTCGACGCGGCAATCGTGCTTGACACGGCAATTTTATGCCATGTAAACGGGACCCGGATTCGACACGCCTTTTTTGCTCTGCCAAAATCGCAGGTTTCGATCCGGGAGGCAGGTTTGACCTGGCGATTTTTATGTGTGTAAACAGAAAGCCGTGTCGAAGTCCATGACCTTGAGGTCAGATTTGGAATTTGGCTATACATCACAACACACATTAATGACGTCCCTTTACTTCCGGTCATGATCTGGGAGCAGTGTTGAACTCGCCTTTTTTGTTGTGTATAATAAACACGATCACAGGTTCACTCTTTGCAGTGTTGAACCCTTCATGAGGATTCGACACGAGAGCTGAGTCACAATGTAAACGCGGTATAAATGTACATTGTAGAAATTGATGCTCAACAATAAAATCCTTCTGTTTTTTCCCCTTCTCTCCATCTTTCAAGGGCCTTGCCTGAGATCATGAGGTCATGGAGAGATTTGATGTGAAGACTTTCAGAAAGCAAACTTAATTTTTCATTCTTGAAATACATTAAAAACTGGGTGTTTGAAAAACCATTTCACTATTCTTGCTGTTTATATTTCAATTCTCTCTTCTAGGGTGAAACATTTTATTTTAAATCCCTTTCATGACAAGTTCCTGAGGAATTTTTTGAATGGTAGGAAAATAGCAGATTTTTTTTCTTTTTTCTTTTTTTTTCTTTCTTTTTTTGAGGGGGGGGGGGGGGGGGGAAGGGGTTAATGAGAGAAACATGAAATTAATTTAAACTTATTTTCTGATTATTCCCCCCCCCCCTCTATTTTTATTATACTAGGGCATCTTGTCAATATTAGATCTCCTGCAAAAAGTAGAAAAATCTTGAAGAAAAACAAGTTACAAAATTTGCCACCCATAGTCCCACTTGCATTTGCTTATATCCAATCACAATCACAATCCAATTTAACCCGTTGGAGACTAGCTTATTTGGCTATCTATAATAGTAAACACACATTTCCCATTATAGACGTCAGCCTG
Organism: Paracentrotus lividus; assembly: GCA_940671915.1. Classification (NCBI taxonomy): domain Eukaryota; kingdom Metazoa; phylum Echinodermata; class Echinoidea; order Camarodonta; family Echinidae; genus Paracentrotus; species Paracentrotus lividus. The sequence continues at coordinate 460,230 of CALNVZ010001857.1, read as the reverse complement.
CATATATTCGGGCTCAGTCCTCAATGTGTTAATGTATGAATGAAAATATAGTAAGCATACACAGTGCAAGCATCCCTGTACCAAGCACAACCTTCCATCAAAACAAGGCTGCAATTTTCTATCACCTCGTATAGAATTTCATTTTCATGTTTTTTAGACAATCCATTTTCTTACCGATACAGCACAGGTAAGCATATTTTGCTTTTCCGTCATATTCATATGAAATAGGGTTGATGTGGCACTGTGTTCGTTAGTGTTTTATAATCTATTGCAGTATGTACAAAGTCAATTGAGGCCTGGGAGCGTCACATGTAACCATAAATTTGCCAACTCTTGATAGTTTTTTATTGATACTTTAGCGATCTGATCATGAGCCAAGACCATCTCGCATGCAGAAAAAGTGACCGGATATCGACATGACATTTTTTGTCAGTTTTTATGTAGACCTACCAGTGTTTTTATGGCCTGAATTCTGAAACACTGGAGTTATGATTAATTTCTCTGATTGACTAATTGCGCGAAGCTCATCACTCAGTTCATGTTTATTCAACACACTTGTGCATATTGAACTTCAACAGAAACTACATTTTTATAGCTGGGCACACTGATCTATTGGTTTGCTCAATGACTGCGTTGAACGGATAGCCATGTGAATATATGGGCTATTTCATGATAAACGAGGCATGTGAAAATACAGCTTTTATCATATCTGGTTTATTTAATTATCAATATAATACAAAGTAAGATTTTATGTGATGGGCATCATTGTGTAGAAGCTACACAAGCTTTTTTGTAGAGTTCAATTTGTTCTTCATATTAAAATTTTGCCAAAATGATCATTTTTAACACATTTTTGGAGTCTCATTTCTCTTAGTGTGTGTATTCTGAAAGAATTCTTGGAGAATGGTGCAAGATAATGTGATAATTCTTACCAAAGGAACAATTACAAATATGTGGAACATTACAAAAGTTGAATGATGAAAATCGGTGCAATATTGTGAAAGTTATGTCCATTCTTGTAAGATTTGTATTTTGTGTTAAATAAAAATTCTTATGTCTCTCCAGGATATGCCTCTATTTTGGTTTTGATAAAAGAGGAGAATGTGTACTCTGTCTATACCTATAGTATCTTTATGACATCCCCAACAGATAACATGTAACACTTAATTTAACAACATCTTCATTTTAAGGTAATTGTGCAATCAATTGTCATATGTCACTTCCGTGTTAAAATCATGTCCTCTCCAGAATACTAATTAGTTGGGATTTTTCAGACTAATAAGGATGTCATCATTTTATGTTCCAGTGATACAGCACAAACACCCTCCCTCTACTGAAATGGCATATCATTTGGTATTCATTACATTTTGTCAATCCTTTATCCATGAACATGCGTTTTATTTAACACATGTCCTCTCCAGGAAAAAGATGTTATATGTTTAAAAGTGGAAACAAACAACTATACATTAGAAATGCAGATTTGTAAATCATTTTATTCATTTATCATCACTAGCATTTTGATGTACTTCATATATAAATTACTGCTCAGTTTTTTTTTTTTTTAGTGGTTTCTCCATGCAGTATGCTGAAGTTGAGTTATACAGCAGTAATACTCCAATCAATTGGTATATTGTATGTGTTTGAAGTTGATTTCCAGTGCTTTGCAATCATTATCTATTAAGGAAAAACATATAATATTTTAACAGAGCAGTATTGCAGATAACTGGCATAAACAAATAGATTACATACTCTTCTGGAGAGGACATATATTTTTACATTATTGTTAAAAGGTCACTGGATAGCTGAAATTTAGCTTTTGTGATAAACAGATGGAAAATTGAATCACTCCTGCAAATCCGCTATTTTTAATATTTTTTCAATTCAATTTTTTGGTCTTTATTCAAGTAAAAAAAATACAATTAAAAGGAAGATAATAACAAATACAAAGCAGTAGACAGTTAAAGTAGACAACTGGAGAGTCAAAACTGCTTTTAATTGCAACAAAATTCATACCACTGCAATGGAAAATCTTTACTGATTCAGAATATCTAAACCCCTTGTCAATATCTGTTTTAGATCGGGAGTTATCACCTTTCAAAGAAGGGCCCCATTTTCAGGCTTCAGCGGTACCACGCAAGGGCGTCGAGATTATGACGTCACACCTTGGGCACCCGTACCGTGTCCACTGTATGCACGTATCCTGCACTGTGCTATATCGCGTACATTGCACATTGTGATTCTTGAAAAGTTTCTTTTTCTCTTCTCATCTCATGCTTCTCCCAGGCCCTGACTAACTGGTCAAAGGTGATATCTCTTGCCGACTGTTCCTCTACCATTTATCTATATAAGTTAATCCGTTTCAATAATGAATTATTTTTCTATATTAACGGGGTCATCCAAAAGACCGACACCCACGAACGACGGCCATTGTCCGACACTAGACAAAAAGGCCTATTAGACCGACGCTAGCAAATAAGACCCATAAGACCGACACAAGAACAAACAGGCCCACGAGACGACACCACAATATTGTAGTGTCGGTCTCGTGGGCCTGTTTGATCGGTCTCGTGGGCCTAAATTGTTTATAGTCGATCTCGTTGGCCTATTTACTTTACTGTCGAACTCGTGGGTCGTCGGTCTCGTGAGCCGTCGGTCTCGTAGGTGTCGGTCTTGTGGGCTGTACCCATATTAACATCATTAGAATAGGCCTATCCTCAGCACGAGAATGAGTAAAAAAAAGATAATAAAACAAAGTGACATTGTTTTCATTGTGGACTGTTCAAATCACACTTTTAGTTTTGTTGTCATATATGAAAAATTATTGTAACCAATTATCATGTAATCATTATCATAATCTTGAAATTGTTCATTTGGTTTTGTAAGTCTTTATATTATTGTGCTGTGCAGATCCGAGATAATTTCATCCGTTAGCTATACAATAATTCGTCCAAACTTGGATGGAGTAGCTCCTTAGTTCTTCAGTTACAATGTGAAGCTTTTTCATGGTTTTAGATCAAATGAAATAACAATTATTTGTAGATCGACCTTGCAGTGAATTGACAGATTTTGCATGTGTGATAAAAGCAGCAGTCTTACGAGAGACGACTGTATATTCCATCCGCTCCTGCCGGACTGATATACACTACCCATCCTGTTGCGTGTGTAAGAATTAAGCCAAACTAAATTAGTAGACTGTAAATATTGCAAACAATTCAATGCTTACATCATTGATTCTTAAATATTCTGTCTCTTCAATATATATTGATTTTATTTTAAGGAAGTTTCTGGTCTTGTAGCCATTGAATTTCGATAAATAAGGAATTTTGGAGGAAATGTGACATGACCACCTTGTCAAATTATGATTAGTGTAATCCGTGTAATATAGTTGGGAAAGTCATGACAGTGGCATGATTATATTTTGCTCTAAAACCTTATTTGGAGGGATTCATATTAAAAAAAAAAATCATATTGAAATCACTATAGATTCAACACAGAATAAGTCTTCTTAAGAATGAAGTCGCTATAAATTTACGTGGAATTTTAAGCATTATATCTCCCAATGTCAATGGGCAAATTAAACGATTCACCAACAACCAACGGGCCGCACCGTTCCCGGCCCCTCGGTGAGAGATGAGCACGGCAATTCGTGCTTTTATCATGATTGCAAACTCTTCAAAAATCTATCGCAGCAAGTTCAAATCTACAAAATAATCACAATCGTTAACAATATCTCAAAACACGATATTCTAAGGATATACAACCCTGTATGATTTGTCCAATGGTGTAATCAGTTGTGATAAATGAGCCATATTAAACCGAGACACACCAGCTATACTATAGCAAGCTAGTACAGTGCGAGCAATTTGTTTACGTGTACGTATGCATCAAGCTGCGCGCGCAAGCTCAGATCAGCTGGCTGTTGTTCGAGCTGTCCAAAGTGCGACGTCACAAACCAGGAGCTCCTCCGCACGCCATGCGGCCCATTTGGGGGCGGATTAAACAAAAACGCTAAAAACCATTTACAGCTATTTCTGAGAGATTCAAGTCATTTTCAGCATGTCAATCGTATAAACGAAGGAAAATCTATTCAGTAACACAGTTGTAACAAACGGAAATTTAATTGTGCTTGGTAGATTTTGCAGTTTGTTAACGAGCACAATATTTTTTAAGCGGATTCAAACCAAAGCCAAATGAGAGTATGTTTGGCTTGTTGCATGCACTGTTGTTAGTGTTCTGTTAACATATCCCACTGTTCAGTACAATTGCTATAGAGTTCATGAAATATGTTTGGATGTAAAGTAAGACATATGTAGTTAGCAATGTTATTGCAGGGAGCTGTCTCTCTTTCACCTCCCTGGTTATTGACATATATTCACTATTTTGCTCAATTACAGTTTTCTACTACAGTTGCCTTTTTAAAAATCATTTACACCAAAGAGAGTCTACTTATTCAATGAAAAATATAATTGTGTATAAGCAGTTTGTGTAATAAATGGAATACACTCTGTACACAATCATTTGTGAAAACTTACAAACCACCAAGTATTTGATTTAAAACTTTAAAAGATGGTCAAAGAGGGCATCATTTTATGATAGTTTACAGTTTTTATCAATTGAATGAAGTTAGAAATGTTTCGATATTTCCTTATATATTTCACATTTATTGTTAAAACTAAATAGTGGTGTTTTAAAAGTAGAAAATTTAAGGTTTACCTTGTGTTATTCTGTTTGTTAAAAAAATGTCCTATCCAGAGCAAATACAGCTTGGCTTCTTAATTGGCTTCAACTATTCTTGTTTACAATAATAAGAACAAGCAAATGGTGTGGTACCTTAATCCTCACACATAAGAGTAGCCACTGGTTATGAAATACTGTATGATTCATCAAATAAAATGATGAAAATAAAGCTTAAATGTGTGGCATTTTACGTACATTTTCAACATTTATCTGCCTATGAAGCACCAAACATGTCTTTTGTAGATTATATATTGTGTATTCTTATTACAAATGTTTGGACATTTTCTTGTTAAATCCAACATTCACTGTTAAAACTAATAGTGGTGTTTTAAAAGTAGAAAATTTAAGGCTTACCTAATTGTGTTATTCTGTTCGTTAAAAAAAATGTCCTCTCCAGAGCACTATTGCTTGGCTTCTTAATTCGCTTCAATTATTCATATTTACAATAATAAGCACAAGCAACTGGTGTGGTACATTACTGGCACATTGAAATGACCACTGGTTATGAAATACTGTATATTTGATCAAATAAAATGATAAAAATATAGCTTAAATGTGGTTATTTACAAATTTTTCAATATTAATCTGGATTTGAAGCACCAAACATGTTCTTTGTCGATTAGAACCGTGTATTTAGGCCTCTGATGTGTAAACAATACTGTAAGACTACCCCAACTCAGTAGAAAGTATTATGACTCCTTTGTTTTTATCATAATCAAAGTATCAAGTTTACTTAGTTAAGTGTTAAATGAATGTCCTCTCCCAGAAAGCAGATTTTATACACCCTAATTCAATCAGAAAATTATCAAGGTTGTTGACAATGTGACGCTTTTAAATTTTCAAAATTAGTGAGGTACTATATCTAAGCTTTAAATTGAGAATAATTTCATACAATAAATGAGTTTGAATTTTGACCCTATTTTGGACTCATTGTCTTCGTTTATCATGAAATAGCCCATTATGATGGATTAACAAAAAGTCGGACAAAACTTCGATATTGCTACCCGTCCTTTTTTCGGTTTTGAATGATAGAACTAAACAATTTTCTCTTAACCACAAAAGTTACCGGTTACCTTATGGTTAGAAAGTTACTTTCTTAACCGATTTTCTAGGAAACATAAAATAAGAAAAAGATTATATTTTATAAGGAAATAAGAAATTTAGAGACTAGAAAGAAACTTTTTTAATAAAAAAAAAAAAACAGAAAAAATCGAATGCCGTCAGTAAATCAAAATTCAACCACAAACAAAAACAACATTTACCGAAGAAAAAACCCCACCCCACCACCCGCCCAAAATATCCATTTAGATACAAAGAAACTTTGGCCAAAAAACATCCAGTATCGTAGTATATGCGTATATAAATTATTTAATTAAAAAAAGATCAAAGAAAATGTTTGAAAATTTAATGCAATCCGCTACTAAAAATGCGAGAGCACACGCTAGTGGAAAATAAAATTTTTTACGATCTCTCCCATAATCAATGCCAGTTTATGTTATGCAATATACGTCCCGATATGATCACGGGTGTTAATGCTATATGAATTGTGAAATACACTACCATTGTTGCCCTGTTTTCCAAATAAACAATTATCCGTCAACATACTAATAATTTATAATTAGTAGACTATTATATTCGTTTTCATTTTTTTTTGGCGGGAAGAAAAGGTTAACGTCCTCATTTCTTATCGTACTTTACCTGTCGGAGCGCGGCGGGGGGAAAGCGTTTATACTCTGCTAAATTCACCGCGCCTGTAATCTCACGGTGCTGGTGGTGGCTTGGCGGCTAGTGTCTAAGGGTCTTTAATCTCGTTGTGGCAATATGGTGTCGGTTCTCCATTCTTTTTTATATTTTGGCCATTTGTTTCTCTTATATGTCAGGTGGGTTCGCGTAAAATCTGATGACACTCAAGTAGATCGATCTATATATATCAAATATTGGTTTTTTTTGATTGGATAATATGGGTTGTTGGTCGACCTTGCCTAAAAAGGACGTTTCTACATGGGTGACCCCCATCTGACGTCTCCTGCGACCTTCCCTATCCACAAATTATGATTATGTTGTTTCATTGTTTAGAAGTTTTCTGGCGAAGTATTACTCTTAATAATAATAAAAAAAAAAACTGTATACCAAGGGGTTCGTGTTATATTAGCTTGAAATTTGAAGGCGTCTTTAAACAAAAATTTTTTAAAGCCTACTCATTGTAGCGGCGGCAACAGAAGTACATGTTTTGAAAATGAAAAAAAATTTCTGCTAAAAAAAAATTCTTCAATCTATGTCTGATTAAAAGATTAACCTAGCGTGCTAGTTAAAATTAAAGGAGCGAGGCGTCAGGGAGGGTTGTGCCATATTGGGTCTGGATAGATTGGGATCGAGATAACAGAGGTGGAGCAGGGGGAGGAGGAGGAGTCGCGCAGCAAAGTTGCATAATGTGCTTGTAAGTAGTATAAATCAAGTTCCACAGAAGATATATTCTGGATGTATTCAATAAACCCTGTTGAATTAATCAATGTACAACATGTAGTTGATTTTGATAGTTATTTTAGGTTGAGGAATTATTTATATTAATACAAGTTAATTATTGGTCATGCCTTTGAGTTCAGGAGGCCTGCAAAGAGTTGTAATTTTAAACATCTGCTCCTCAAATTGATGTTGTTTAGACAAAACTCAATGCTAAGATACAGGTAAATGTTATTAAGCTGATTTTCATGTAGGGCAGAAAGAAATTCATGCATCATAATATGTTAAAGATATTTATGTTATCTTCATTAATTCTAAGAGAGATCAGGGGTGGAGGAGAGTCGTGCAGAAAATTATACTCATGGTGGTCGCTGAGTTTAAATCAAGTTCATAGCAGGTAATCTATATATTCAATTGAAATGCTTACAACCTGGTGAAATACTTATTTAGCTTGTTTATGATCCATAATTTAAGTAATTATAACAGATTAAGTGTTGTACACTTAATCTGTTATAGTACATTGTGATGTACTATATGAATGACAATTTCTTTACAGCTATACAGGGCTCTTATGCGACATTATGGTAAATAATATTTACCAAGACAAAGGGACTTTCACATGTCAGTACTACTTTGCTACTTTCTATCTCCTTAGCAACTTATATTAGATCTTCATTACATGTCTAGTATCTTAAACAGCGAGTTACATACTCAGAACGCAGACAAGGTATATTTTCTTTAAATTTTTGAAGTCATCTTTCCAGCCTGGAGCAAAATGCGGTAAACTCTAGAGCCAGGGTATAGAAAGTTATACATGTTTGGAAAGCTCTAAAAGTGACGAGTTCAAATCTGTAGAAAAAAATGTTGTAGGGTAAGCAGTATTTTTTTTTGCAATTTTTTTCCAAAGCCATAGTTTTTCATGAATTTTTCAGGTTTTAAGATTCATAACCTTTGAAGGGCGCCACCTATGTTAATTTTAAGTGCATTTCTGAACTTCTCAGACATTCAGCTTCCAGAAAATGTATACTTATGTAGGGTTAATATAAATTTTTTAAAAGTTACAACCACTTTCATGGAAATGCGCACGATTAGTACAAATTTTGAGTGTGTCACACAACACGGGCCCAACTTAAAACGCATGGCCATTTCTCTTCTTTATTCTAAAAAGTATTGAAAGAGTGGCTTTGCGGCGCATGTTTTGTGAAGTCCAGTCTTGCGGTTTTTCTTGCGAAATGGGTCCACTTTGGTTATGATTGACAGCGCACACGACAAAAGCGGTCTTTATCGGGAACAGCCGAATCATGTTGTTCAGTTACGGTCAACGCACTTCAGTCATCGCAACCAGGAGGCGGAGCTCCACGCAATAGCTAATCAGAGCGCCCAACAATCAAAATGCATTGTCCTCTGGCTCTGTAGTACTGTACAAACGAGCTTGTAGGCATTTCGATATGCTACATGTATGGTAGAAATACCTTAGTCCACGCAGTACATTAGTCCACGCACCTCTAAATACGCGCAATGCGACGCCATATGTGCACTCAATTTTCTGAACAATCAAGAAAAAAACAATCCAATCGAAGATATCACAAAAATTTGGGAGAAAATCATTTAGAGTCTAGATCTATTTCTTGTATTTTCATGAATTCATGAAACCATAAAAAATACACTTTGAGACAGAAAATGAAAATTTAAACTCATTTACTGTATGTGCGTGGACTAATGTACCGTCGGTTCAGTTTTGCCAACGCAAAACTTACACGATAGCAGAATCAACTCAGCTTGCGCATTCGCCAAATAGATAATTGGCGCTAGTGCAGTTTGGTATCCACTACACACCACCCTATCCCACCACCCTACCCTAACCCTAGTGCGTGGGGGTCGCCGTCAACCCTATCCCTTCACGTAGCAGCAGGCCTCGCGGCCGGATGCTTAAAGCTGGTGTATAGTTTCGGGAGAAAGATAAAAATTATTTTGATTCACATTAAGATAAATTATGATAGATTGAATCCAATAACTATAAAAAATAAAGCAAATTATAGTACTTGAAATCTCGTTTTAGTGTCTTTATTTCATAATATAAGGATAAAAAAAGATAAGTCGGGGACCCGTCACAGGTTAGCGCTCACGTGGAAAACCAATGGGGATTCTCTTGTGTGGGTGTTACACACAGATCGTTCGCACTAATTCACGCCGTAACCTCGAGCGTGCGAATTTGTCAGCAGAGGTCTAACTTTAAACGGCAGTTGGATTGCGCTATATTCGAACTTTATAAATGAAATTCATCGGAAATATTGAAAGGAATGTCACAAGATCTCTCACACATATCTTTTAGTGCAATGTGGACAACATGTAACTACATTTGATCGGTTTTGTGCCAATTCCTTTTTTGCTACAAAAACTATCTAGGCCCTAACGTTACACCAGGTTTAACTGCACTAGCGCCACAAAAGCAACTGAACCATCTGGGACTAATGACAAGACTCAGTAAAAAAACTTTCAGAAAACAAACTTAATTTTTCACTTTTTAAAATAACATTTTCACTTATCTTTCTTCAATAACTGAGTGGTTGGATGTTCCTTTCACTATCCCTGATGTTTTGAGTTTTCTTTCTTTCTTCTTGGATGAAATATCATTTTTTTAAATCCACTTTCTGAAAAGTTTCCCGCACGTTTTTGGGCAGGAAAGGGCAAAAAAATAAGTGATATTTTTTTTTTTTTTTCATGATTTTGATTTGAAATTTGTCCAAAACCTATTCACTGTGTCTTATATGACATACACATATGCTACTACCTAATTTTGGAGCTGAAAGTTATTGCAAAAAAGGAGAAAAACCTGAGATAAAACAACATTGACATGGTTGCAAAATTTCACCCAAAATATGGCAGTTTGGTCCACGAGGTCAATACTAAAGTATTGACATTGTATCATGAGTGACTAGCGCCAGATAATTCTGTCATAATTTTCCTTGGAATATTTGACATTTAATAGAGAGAACCATTTTACATGAAAATATTAAATTACTTTACTTTTAGCAGTTGAAAACAAAGTGCGTGGACTAAGGTACCTCCATCAAACTAACACTACAGAGAAGTCAATGGATTGGGACTGTAACTTTGCAGGCCCCCGGCCCGGTTGTGCATGAGCATAGGCATAGCTATCAGTCCACAATACCCGCGCCCACCCCGCGTGTGTAACCTTGGGTTGGGTCTCCGTGCTTTATCAATGGACCGAGCCGTGTTGGTCTTTCGACGAGTGAGCGAGAACGATTCCGCTTCAATTACCAACGTGTGATAGAGAAAATTAACTTTCCCTTCATTTCTGATTTAACACTAATTAACTAAAAATATCAGTAGAAAATCAATGTCACTAAAACTAAACATTATTTTTCGTACTTACCCATTTTAAGGCAAATTTAGTGCAAATTTCCGGCCCCTACTAGCGGCGCAAACGAGCGGCTTCAAAGTGTACGATGGGGTTATTTTTGGAAATAGCTCGTTGCGCCATCTATCGGATAATACATTATAGTTTCACCCACTAAGATTCTTATCTTTTCTACAAATTTTCAAATTCATTTCTATCGACCATTTTTAACTGAAAATCTGATAAAGAATTCCAACTTTCTGTGATATTTTTTTTTCCCGTTGCTACTCATCTATCAGCTAATACATACATTTTGAAACGATACACTTTATTCCGGAAAAGAACCAAACACTGGGCACGGATAAATTTCCCTTTTCACCACAAATTGAGGAAATTCACACAAGTACTACCAAAGAAAACAACCCAAAAATGTTTGGAAAATAGAGATGTCTTGTAAGCTTTGCTTTTGTGATTGTTTTTGTTTGGTTTGGTTTGGTTTTTACTTTACTAAAAGGAAACCCCGCACACGATTTAAAAAAATATATATTTATACCCACCATGTTATGTTCGCCTATCCTGAAATTCGGTCAAATATAGGCCTACTATATATAAGGCCTAACAGCTCATGTGTTCCACCACGACTATTTTTTTTTTAAATCATAAAATCATGCCCAGAAGACACAGAAAGGGTTCTTCTTTCAAGGGATTAATTCAAATATCAACATTATGAGGGGCCGGGGACTCGGATAGCTTGCAGCCATTGCTTTCAGTATAATATTTACCTTCCTGAATCGGGTAACCACACCACATAATACTTCGAAGAAATCATTCTATCCGATCTTTCTAGGTGAAATTAAATAAAAAATTTGACTGAATCAAGCATCGATAATTAAGCAGCAGCAATATAACAAGACCCAAGAGTGTAGCTTGGCAATATCAAGTTAAAAACGCATGAGGGACTCACCCCCCCCCCCCCCCCGGTAATTAAAAAAATAAAAATAAAATCCAAAACACTTGACTGTCATTTAGAGTGAATCAAAATTATTTTAGGAGGCTCCCCCGTTATCAAATCCTGATGACGAACACACCATTGGATATGCCTATTACATGTAAATGAAATTAATAACTACGGTCACTAAGTTTTTAACTCCTAATTGATTATACAAAACTTTCGTTTGATTTTTTTTTCTCAAACATACCAATTAATGAGTGCAATTTAATTCAAATTCAAAACGATTTGTGACTAAGAAAGAGGAGGAAAGAAACCAGAAGAGAGAATAAACTTTGGAAAATAGGCCGATTGAGAACAAGAAAACTTTGCAGGTGAAGACGTATCGAGGAGTAAAAAGGGAGAGTTATATTTAGAAAGATGAAACAAAAGAATGCACTTTTTAAAAAGAAGTTTATCTCCCCATTTATTTATTTATTATTCGAGTAAAACGGGAAAATGGCCACATTTTGGACTCGGTTTGATTCCCGCCGGAATCCCATTTCTTTCCTCCTTTTCATACATTCTTCCTCACAAAAAATGACTCTATTTAGTTTGCGCTTCTTCTTTGCTTTATTTATCTATACATTTTAATGATTTTGTTTTATTCATTTGTTTGCTTTTTTTTTTGGGGGGGGGTGGGAGGGGTAATCAACAAAATAGAACTTCTTAATGCATTTTAATTCACTATATTTTACCTCATCAATCAAACCACAGGAAATAAAATGAAGACGATACTGAAAATATATTGAGTTCGACAAAAAAATAAAAAAAACCCCGAGGCTATCCCCAAACCTAATTTTTGTTCGGATGGTACGGACTTAAAAGGGAGCCAACAAATTTAAAATACAGTACTAGTTTGTATCATTCTATCTATCCTGGCCCTAAGTAAATAGAATTGACTTTATATCAAACATGATAGAAGACATTTGATTTGCTTTTTACAAATGCTTTCTTGATTGAAATGTACAATATTTATTTCAAGGACAATCATAAAATAGCGAAATGAAGTATTTACATAATGCGAGATAAAGTAAAAAGAAGTGAAAAGGCAAGAAATGAATAAGATAAGAATAAGAAATACATGTAGATAATAAAATGGTAAGTTTATAAGGAAAAAAAGGTGGAAGGATGAAATAGCATTAGGTGACAACAGAGAAGCAGAAAAAGAGGAAGATGATGAAGAAGTACAAGAATAGGAAAAGAAGATTAAAAAAAAAGTAGCGGAAGAATAAAATGGAGATGACGAAAAGAAGTGTAAATGAAAATGATGAAAGAAGGATAAAATGCAGAGAAAGATTAAAATATGAAGACAATACAAAAGAAGATGATGTGCAGGAAGTAAAGACAAATAGAAGAATGGAAAATGAAAAAGATAAAAAGAAGAAGATAAAAAGAAATAGAGGATAATAAGATGTCAGCATCATATTTTTTACAGGCTGTTACTTTAAGCTTAATCAGTACCGTATACCAAAAATACTTGTTTTCCGCCGATTCTAAGACAATTAAGCTGCAGGCAGCTACCTTGCCAAAATCTATCCCCCAACTCTAACCCTGACCCTAATTATGAGGGGTAGTTGTCTGGGGAGGGGGAAGTTACCCAGGGGTAGTTGTCCTGACAGGAACTAAGATACACAGGTACTACTTTAGGGAAAAGACAATAATACACTTTGTACAAGTTATCTAATAGACACAATTCTGTGATTTTATTTCGCCTCCCAATACACCACACACACATACTTTGTATAATAATGCATGTTACTATTTTCCCCGTCTTCAAAAGAGGGGGCATTGGTTTCCAATTTATATTGACTAGTACAGAAACGTAAAATATTTATTAAGTTCCATTCCCACTTGAGGTTTACTTCTTCAAATGTCTCATATAGGTTAGAAGGTTAGCCCAGTGATGCCATACTTCCATGTCCATGATCTTGATGCAATGCGGATCTCATCTCTGTGGTGGAACATGATGCACAATTAACTGTGCCATTTAGGTTCATTATGCAAACTCTCTAACCTATAGGAGGCATTTTTTGATGGGTAAAACCTCACAAAGTGATATACAGTCACACCTGTCTATTAAGACCAACCATGGGAAACAAAAAAAGTGTCCACTGTAGGCAGGTGACCTTTATGTAAACAGGTTTTGCAACATTTCTACCAATTGGGCAACAAAAATGGTGGCCACTATGAGAGGTAACATTTATATAGAAAATGGTCATTCAGACAGGTTTGATTGTAGTGACATCCAATTCAATTCATCCATTTTTATAACTTTCTCATGATCTGTTTATAGTGATATATCTAACGTCTGATGAACACTTTTTCTTCAGTGTTCTGAGTTTTACTTTTTTTTTCTTTAATATTTTGTAGTGACCCAATGCATTGGTTATAGCTGATCATAAGCTACAATGCACATAGGCAATAACTGCATTTCCTATGGTTTTGATAAGGCTGTAGGACAGGCACTGTCACCATGCCTGAAAATTCGTACATGTCTGAAAACAAAAAAAAAGATGTTGTAATGTAGAATCTATCTACGAAATCCATCATGGAAATATGCACAATGTATGCATTGCCAATTGTGACATTCTGCAATTTAAAAGAATATTTTTACACTAGATGGCAACTTAAATTATGAAAAATATCAGTACATCTTCAAAGCACTTAGAGTACAGTAAAACCTGTCTTATATACCCACCTCTCAATAAAGACCACCTCTCTATTAGTGGTAAATTGCCTCCATATATATATATTAAAAAAATGCATATTGCAGAAAATCTGTCTATATAGGCACCCTGCCTACAGTGGTTACTTTTTTTGTATCCCTGAGGTGGTCATAATAGACAGGTTCGACTGTATCAGGTGGTCATAATACACAGGTTAGACTGTACAAGGTGCTAAACAAAGCAATTATGTTATTAATGCTACAATGAAATAGTTTAAAAGGAAATTTTAAGAGGGAGTTTCCCACAATTGTTTTGAGGAAGCCGAGTACCAATATACAGAAAAAAATACAAAGGATACAACAGATATATACAATGCACAATTACTTTCATGAGGATGTCCAAATTATAACATTTATAATATCATCATAAAACTGCCTGACAAAAATAAGCAAGTGACAACAATGGCATTGCGTGTAAAACAGCAAAATTTGTCTCTCTTTACACAGACTTCATTGCAAAATCAAAATGCCTTACCCAACATATGTCTTCACAGGATAAGTGTATGCTACAGTCACACAGACACTTGCGTTTAGTTACATATTTGTTGTTTTAACCTTATTTCATCTTCTATTCTATCAATTCTTATGTATTTCTTTGTTTTATTAGATGAACAAAATTATGACAGGAAAAAGGTAATTTACGGACGAAACGCCGGATGTAACTCAACGTAAGTGTCTGTGTGACTGTAGCATAAGGATTTCATTTGGTCGGGTACAATATGAAAACATCCAAAGATTTGTTGGTACAGTAAGTCACTTGCTTTTCCTTGTCAGAGCAGGGTATTAGGCCTGGGATGAGCTCCATTGTGTATGGCACAATATGAAAATTGGGTGGTTTTATAAACCCATACATGTAAGTATTCTTGACTGTAATCAAGTATTAACCATTATATCTTACAACAAAAAAGGTAAAATGTAAAACATATTATTGAGCAAATAATCGCGTTAACCAATAACTAATAACTGATGTTTAAATCAACTGATTGCCATACTATATTTGCACATTTTAAATGGCAGTTGCATAAAAAACAAAGGCATATATGAGGACATAAACCATATCCCTTATAAACATATACAAGAGAGGCAATAGTCTTCAGATTAGTATATTCTATCCTCCCTCTTAATCTCTTGATATCAATATCGTTATATATTCTTGGTAAGTACGTTTACATTTAACAAGCCTTAGCGAATTATTTTGCACATAAAACTACACATTTGACGACTCAATCATCATCAATATCCCGTGCTGAATATTGTTTCTTGGCAATACATGCACTGTGTCCGATCAATTGGTTCAGTTCTATTGATATTTTGACATCTCTTCAAACAAAAGACATTGCATGTGCAATATAAAGTACAGTTGCCTCCTATTATAACAAGTATGAACCTCAAACATGGAATGAATGATCAGGAAGCCATGGGTGGCTTCTGCCAAAACTTGATACAAGGTGATTTTGACAGATGTTTTTAAAATATCTAGTGCTCTGTCATCCATGACAGCATAAGTACAAGTTTGGTTTCACAGGACAGAATCTGAGTTACTCTTTAGCATGGAGAAAAATTAATGACATATAAATCATAAATATCAATGAAGCTCTCAAAGTTGGGTTTCTTTCTGGGATGCACTGTAGTGGCACACCATTCATGCTTTACTATATAGAACTACTGATAAAGGTTTGTAAGAAATAATGTTATGTCCACCTCTGCAGTCATAAATCAATCTCATGATGTAGCATTGTAATGATAATGACCAATTTCATTGAGAGAAGCGCACACAACTTTGTTGTTATGCATAACCATTTTGACGTCTTTACACTTGACTGACAAAAAAAAACATACATAGATTCAGAAATTGAAAGTGGCATGTCACTCATACATAACTATACATATATCTCAGCATGGTTTTAATGGTGTTTTAACACCCGACTGACAACAAAACACAGACATTATTGGTTGCGTGATATATGCTCTGACGACAATTGCTCCGAGGTCAATCCCCAAAACTAATCTAATATTTAACTATAACCCCAACTGTATCATAAAACCTTATCTTAATCCGTCATGTACATCTTAGATGAAAAAAAGGTTGGAGCTACTGCCGTAGGAGCAGACATCGGAGCACCACAGTACTAGAAACGTTCATCGGGAATCCATTCATATGAGTCGTATTTTCTTGGTGGCGCTCTCCACCATCATCTCGTCATCGTTAAGGCCCGGTGGTGAGATGGCTTGGAGGAGACTGGACTGGGTGGCTCGACCAAACAGGCCTAGAAGGAGGGCCACACCGTAGCCTGTCGCTCTCTCGCCCTGTGAGGAAGGAGAATAGGGATATGGTAATCTAGAGTTCTAGGAACAGGTCTAGGAGGAGGGCCACACCATAGCCTGTCGCTCTCTCACCCTGTGGGGAAGGAGAATAGGGACGTGGTAATCTAGAGTTCTAGGAACAGGTCTAGGAGGAGGGCCACACCATAGCCTGTTGCTCTCTCACCCTGTGGGGAAGGAGAATAGGGACATGGTAATCTAGAGTTCTAGGAACAGGTCTAAGAGGAGGGCCACACCGTAGCCTGTCGCTCTCTCACCCTGCGGGGAAGGAGAATAGAGACATGGTAATCTAGAGTTCTAGGAACAGGTCTAGGAGGAGGGCCACACCATAGCCTGTTGCTCTCTCACCCTGGGGAAAAAGAGAATAGAGACATGGTAATCTAGAGTTCTAGGAACAGGCCTAAAAAGAGGGCCACACCATAGCCTGTCACTCTCTAACCATGAGGAGAATAGAGACATGGTAATCTTAGACTTCTAGGACAGGCCTAGAAGGAGTGCAACACTATAGACAAATTCGGTTTGGGCAAGGAGGTACGAGAGATGGAGTTTCAACTGGCAACTAATTTATTCAAACAGCTGTCACTTTCTTAAGACGCACAAAAGAATATACAGGTTCAATGCTGCCTTTGATGTCTGATCCTCAAAGCCGACAGATTCATAGGGATGACAGAGTAGCGAATTTTGTATAAAATAGAATATTGCTTATATTTCACTTTTCATTTGACTGAAAATCGCCAAAATTAAGCACATGATAAAATATGAATATATCGACGATATAATATCTAAACATTGGGGTAAATTCAATGACAGCACCTTAAATTTGTGAAAAAAGTTTAAAAATGATCACCCTAAAATCCCCTTTTTAACAATCTTCCGTTTATTTCCGGCAAACGATAACTGAATATGTGCTAGTTGGAATATTTGAATTTATGATGCTATATGACAGATTAGTGCCCACAAGCGCCCAGTCGGGTAATTTTGATTTATATGTCGGAAAATATTATGACATTTCTTTTCGCTTGCCTCGCAAAGTATACGCATTGTGTATTGCTCACAACTTTCAGACAAGTGGTAGCGAAAAGTAATTTCTATTACAAAAGAATATCTCCTTTTGTCAGTGGCCCTACGAGTGCAGCCAAGTATAGGGATCTTTTGTCTACCAATCTGCAAGGGAGATCCAGTTAAGCACATGCCCGACATATTTTCTCCTCGCGGCTTTTAAGCTAGATCAAACAATTCCCGCTTGCAAGAGCTCCAGGGCTTGTACCTCCTTGGTTTGGGTAATGTTTTGTCATGGTGGCAGCCATTGCTGGGGGGGCTTCCAATGTACTACGCATGCTCCTTGTTTGCGCATGTATGCGTAACAAAGGAAAATATACATGACACATGCATAGTACACTGGGTAACCCCCCGCTATATGGTGGGCACATAGAGGGTTCTCTTCCATGAAATGCTGCCCGAATTCGTCTTTAGCCTGTTGCTCCTTCACCCTGTGAGGAAGGAGTATAGGGACATGATAATCTAAAGTTCTAGGAACAGGTCTAGGAGGAGGGCCACACCATAGCCTGTCACTCTCTCACCCTGTGAGGAAGGAGTATAGGGACATGATAATCTAAAGTTCTAGGAACAGGTCTAGGAGGAGGGCCACACCATAGCCTGTCACTCTCTCACCCTGTGAGGAAGGAGTATAGGGACATGATAATCTAAAGTTCTAGGAACAGGTCTAGGAGGAGGGCCACACCATAGCCTGTCACTCTCTCACCCTGTGGGGAAGGAGAATAGGGACATGGTAATCTAGAGTTCTAGGAACAGGTCTAGGAGGAGGGCCACACCATAGCCTGTCACTCTCTCACCCTGTGGGGAAGGAGAATAGGGATGTGGTAATCTAAATTTCTAGGAGCAGGTCTAGAAGGAGAGCCACACCATAGCCTGTCGCTCTCTCACCCTGTGGGGAAGGAGAATAGGGACATGGTAATCTAGAGTTCTAGGAACAGGTCTAGGAGGAGGGCACACATAGCCTGTCACTCTCTCACCCTGTGGGAAGGAGAATAGGGATGTGGTAATCTAAATTTCTAGGAAGGCAGGTCTAGAAGGGAGAGCCACCCATAGCCTGTCGCTCTCTCACCCTGTGGGGAAGGAGAATATGGGACATGGTAATCTAGAGTTTCTAGGAACAGGTCTAGGAGGAGGGCCACACCATAGGCCTGTCCTCTCTCACCCTGTTGGGAAGGAGAATAGGGATGTGGTAATCTAAAGTTCTAGGAACAGGTCTAGGAGGAGGGCCACACCATAGCCTGTCACTCTCTCACCTGTGGGAAGGAGAATAGGATGTGGTAATCTAGAGTTTCTAGGAACAGGTCTAGGAGGAGGGCTACACGTAGCATGTCGCTCTCTCACCCGTGGGGGAAGGAGAATAGGACGATGGTAATCTAGAGTTCTTGGAACAGGTCTAGGAAGGAGGATGGGGCCATACCAATGCGCTGTAGGCTCTCTCACCCTGTGGAAAAAGAGAATAGGGACGTTGTAATCTAGAGTTCTAGGAACAGGCCTAAAGAAGGGCCACCATAGCCTGTCATCTTCTCACCCTGTGGGGAAGGAGAATAGGGATGTGGTAATCTAAATTTCTAAGAGCAGGTCTAGAAGGAGAGCCACACCGTAGCCTGTCGCTCTCTCACCCTGTGGGGAAGGAGATTAGAGACATAGTAATCAACAGTTCTATAGGGGGAAAAATGTATAATCAGCATTTTCATGCACAAATCGGTATATTTTTTTGAAAGCTTGTAGGAAAGAAAATAAGAAAATATTTGGTTCCAATTTGCAGATACTTATCAGAACAACTTCTACTTGGACAATTACCCTCATAAAAAGGGCTAGAATTAGTGGGTAGCTTTTTGACGAGGGGGGGGGGGGGTTGTTATACGAGAAACCAAGCAAATCTCGTGACTTACCGAGTAACTTGGTGAAGCAATGTCAAAATGGATCCACACTCCACCAAAATCAAAGCCAATGTGAGAACCAATGAAGAGCCCTGCACAGGAACTCTGGGCATTGCCACGGTCCTGGAAAACAAAAACAAATGATTTATTGATGAAGACGTGATTGATTAGCAAATTGGCAATATAATGATCAAATGACTTACTGATGGAGTTATGGTTGATTGGCAAATGTCTTATTAATCTAATTCCGAGCAAACTCAGCAAAGGGTCAAGGAAAAAGGAAAAATAATAGAAAGTTGTCGAATTATTGAAAAATATTTTTTGATCTTTTGAATCTTCAGTGTTTCACGTGTGGAAAGTGATATGATGAGTCAAATGTTGGTTATGGTTGATTGGCAAATTGGCAACACAATGATTCCCCTTGTGCCTTGGCAGAAAAGAACATGATCTAGAGATATCACTCAATGTGATTAATACTCCCACCCATATGCATGTAAATAATGAGCAGTGCTTGAAAAATTAAGAAGAGGTTTGATCAGCAAGATTCTGCAGACTTATGGCAATATTAGACTGTTACCATAGCAATTAAGTTTCTTACACATTCAAAAAGTGTAACTTGAACATCTTCAACACGAGACTTCCATGTGCCAGGTTTTTATGAGTATTACTAAAAAAATGAGGAAGTTGTTCATCCTCAAATTTCTCTGCTTTTTCTTACAATATACCATTACACCATTATTGATATAATGCTATCAAAGTGAAGAACACAAAAATCCAATCATAGTCAAGATAATTAAAACGTCTCATTTAAAAAAATATTTACCAGTATTTTGCATGGCTTTTTACAATTATTTGTAAAAGTGAGGTCAGTTATGCGCTGGCATCATATTGATTCACCATCACAAAATAACAGCTTAGTTATAATATAAAATTAAAGACTCCTATAATTCTGTGTCACATAAAATGGTACAAATGGAATTTTTCTCTTTATAGTATGAAGATTAATCACAATCTGGTATTGTTTAGTACTTTCATGAAGCAGGAAAATCAGACTTTCTTCTACAATTTTTTTCATCACATTTGGTGTTATAATTTTGAGATATGAACAGTTTTCTACAATCAAGAAAAATCCAGTTTTCGCACGCCGTCCCATGCCTTTGTGTATAGGTTTCGCATAATAGCGATGAATTCAGCGCTCCAGAACAATAGAAGTGCGTAATTTTGATTTGTTCCTCGTCGCACAAAACTTAGCATAACTTTTGTTTTACAAAAGCAAATTATACAGAACAAAGCGCATCAGCAAGAAAAATCTTTTGGCTTTAATTTGGTACCAGATACACACATTATATGAAAAAATTTCACACCTAAATTACTTTTCCCCGACTGTACCATTTGTTTTTGACACAGACTGTACATTTGGCAACATCTTAATAAACACATGGCAGACAAGGATACAGGAAACACGCTTGGAAGCACCATGATCCAACCGTCCAGACGGAACAAGGAAACTCATACTTAAAACATGAACTTTGGACAACTGTCTGGCAGTTGTCAGATGTTTTTAATAATAGCAAATTTAAAGGGAAAATTTCAATTTTTTATTTCCTCATCTGTGTTTTGATCTTCATTCCATGCATTTTTTTTCCTAATTATTTTGGAAAGTATAATATGTGGGGGTTTGGACAATGAGTTTGTTTGTTTTTGTGAGAAGTTATGTTTCAATAATCAGAACGTGAGGTCGTCATGGAGAAAATAATGACAATAGTTGCTATTTATAATAATAATTATACAATATTCATAATTATATAGCACCTAATATAGAATTTAAAATTATGATTATCCAAGTCATTGGATGCTTTTTTCGGATCCAAAAGAAGTCACTTCACCGTCATAGAACCCAGTAAGGCTCACCCATTTAATTTCTATGACTTATCCAGTACCCAGCGGTAATCAGTGTAGATAAAATGTCTTGCTCAACAACATAAATGCTGAGTCACGGATTGAAACCATGACCTTTGCTTCCACAGTCAAGTGATTAGACCAGTCAACTAAAACCATGACACCTCCACTATTCGGTTTATATCCACTTGGTCTAACAACAGCTAGTCTAATTCTCCATTTGTCTAATACCACATGGGCTAGACCCATTTGGTCGACTTACAATTTGATCCAAGTTGCAATTGGTCTAATACATACTTGGTCTAATTATCGGTTAGTCTAATTCTCGCTAAGTCTAATTGCCAGTTTATCTAATAGCCAAATGGTCTAATTGCATTTTTGTCTCATACCCAAATGAATATTTGGTCTATTACTAGTTTGTTACTGGAATCGAGCAACTGGTGATAGACCAAGTGGTTATTGGACGAAATGGGCACAAGACGAAATGGGAATTAGATGAAATGGTAAATAGTTGAAGTGGTACTTAACCCGAACTAGGCCAGGGTATTTTGGGAGTTCTTAGAGCCAGGGAGGGGCCTCTCAAGCCCCCCCCCCCCTTCAGATCTCGGCCGTCGACTGCGCAATCGCGCTGAAAATTGGGACGCACGTACCCTGTTGCGTAATCTCCGTAACAGTATCATTAATTTTTCTGAAAAACGTTTCGCTGTAATTATATATGCTAATTATTGTAATTTATGCATAAAATCCTATTTTTGCTCTAATTCTCTAATGTAGTGGTACTTAACCGTAACTCCTAGAATGCTGATTTTTTTGTGCAAATATTCCTTACAGCATTCCTAACAATTGTACTTGAAAAAAATTCCAGTATTGCAATCCATTTCTTATGTATTTTATTGTTTTTTGAATTTCTTATGTATTTCTTTGTTTTTCGACCTTTTTAATTTTATTCTTTTTTCGAGCAACTAATCAAATGAATATTATCCATTACAGCAAACAGTAAACCCTCATTTATGAGTTTTAGCTGAAAAGACAATTTGTATTGACTTTGTACATGAAATCACGTTTTGGAGCAATTTTGGGTCTGACGCACGGTTACAAAATTATGCGTAACTGGCGAACGTGTACCAGGATGTCAAATTTAGTCTTAAAAGATGTGGGAGATTCAGAGGAAAAAAGTCATAAAAAATCGCGGCGAGAGTTTGTCACATTGCGAACATATTGCGCGAAATGTCGAAGGGGGGCCTCCGAGCCCCCCGGCCTAGATAGGGTTAAACCAAAAGGTAATTAGTCGAACTGGTTATTGACCAAATGGAGATTACTCAAAGTGAGTTTAGGCCAATTTGCAATTTACCCACTATCCTCTAGATAAACCTTTTAGAATAGGATCAACTTACCGCTACAGAATTCTTCATGTCTGCTACTGCACTGCCAAATTCACTAAAGTGAAGCTCTGGACAGTAGACTAGAGGGAACACTAAATCACCACTGCTACGACCTGAAAGAAAAATGATAAGATCAAACTGATGAATTCAACAGAGTAGCTTACATGTACTTAAAGTCTTCAAATTTTGAACCATTCAAGAAAAGCAAATTAATTTGTGTTCCAATAATGCAAACACTGATAATATCATTGATGAAAATATACACTTTATTCCTTTATCATCAATGTGTTTGAATACTAAGGCTTTTTTTTTTGCAGGATACAAAAAAAAAAATCCCAACCTATTATTTATTATATATTATTTTATATTGGTTTGATGATTGAAAACGATCATCACCCCCATCATCATCATCAGCATCCTTATCATTACTACCACAATCATCATTATCATCCTCATTCTCATCATCACCATCATCATCATCATCATCATCATCATCATCATCCTCATCATCAAAACTATCACCACTATAATCATGTTGAGTCCCGTTCAAATGGTCTTACCAGCCTTCATAGAAGCTATTTCCCAGTCCTCATTATTAGTAAGTAGACCAGCGTGGTACTTTCCTGTAGAAATTCCTTGGGCGCCAGTTAGTGTGGCCATGTCAACAATGATGTCAGCTTTCAAATCTCTTGCTGCATATGATACCTATACAAAACAAAAGAGGGATATTTACAATCTCCATTGTAATGATGATGGAGATGCTGATGATAATAATGTTGATGACGATGATGATGATGATGATGTTGATGACGACGATGATGCTGTTGATAATAATGTTGATGATGACGATGACGATAATGAAGATGATGATGATGATCTTGATGACGACGATGATGCTGTCAATAATAATGTTGATGATGACGATGATGCTGATGATAATAACGATGATGATGATGATGATGGTGGTGATGGTGATGGTGGTGATGATGATGATGATGATGATGATGATGGATATAATGACATGATAGTGATGATGATGGTATCAGGATGATAATGATGGTGATAATAATGATGAGAATGTCATGACAATAACGATGGCGATGATTGTGATGGCAATTATGAAAATTAAAATGATAAGGTGATGAGTACATTGTAGGATGATAATGTGAATGAAGTTGAAAGCGGTGGTGAGTATATAAATATGCTGGAGAGGATTATTTGAGATAAAACAATTAAAGCTAATGACGGTACTGGATGATAAAGATGGTGATGATGATGGTGATGATGATGGTGATGAGGATGATGATGATGATGATGATGATGGAGATAATGATGAAGACGTAATGATAAGACCTGATTAAAGATAACATGATGATGACATAAAATGATGATAGAAAATCAATTTCTGTAGGTATTATAATACTACAAATAAATCTTTTGTTAACCATCATTTTTTAATTTGAATAAGGAAACTGGCCACAAATATATAACATGAATAAATGAGCAAAGAAATTGGGATCCATCAGGATTCAAACTAGAGACCTTCTATTTACTTGACAGGCACTCTATACCAGCTATGGCAAACCCATGCTAACATATTTTTGGTCTACTCACCCCATCAGCTAGTACTAATCTTCCTTCTGCATCTGTATTGTTGATTTCAACAGACCTAAGTAAATAATGAAATAATACAAGGCATTAGCAATGTTGTGTTTCACTCACTTGTGAAAAAAAACTAGAAATATAGCGATCTCTATTGCCATTCATGAGAATGATATCCCAAGCAGATTGTGAAATATCTGCTATATAATGACCTTTGACCTCACCATGTGATCGCCAACAGCACCGCAACACGATTACCTAAGAACATCTATTACCCAAGTTTGGTTGCATTGGACTAACAGTTGTCCAGTTATAAGTCATAAGAAAGTCTTGCAGGTTTTTAACTTGAACGTCGTTACGGACAAACGGACAGATGTCAGACGGACGCCATTTGGATCCCTTAGACTTGCTTTCAACTCTGGTGGGTGAGACAATAAAAAGATTTGGGTATACCATGCCAATCCAAAATTGGGTATAAAAATGGGTAACAATAAATTATTAGTAAAAAAGTTTAACACTAATATGATACTACTACTAATTTTCTTTTTGTCAATACTAGAAGGAAAAATTAAGAATAAATAATCTTTAACAGAATCTATTTGATATCACAAGAAGGAGACTTTTGAAAGTAGTTGACATTAATAGCAATTATAGCATTCCTTAGAAGTTTCCCTTAAAATATCATTAGTTATAAACCAACCTTCCAGAGTACATAATATGTACATCGTCTGGTCTTGTTGCATCTGGGCCTACAGCATTCTCAGCCAGACAGAATAAGGCATGAAGGTTCTCTTGAAAACCCTGAAAATAAAATTAAAAAGCACATAGAATTTACTGACAGCCAATCTCAGGGTTCCCAGCATTTCAAGAAAACAAAATTCCCTGATAATTATTTAAAACCAGTTTTGCGTGGTTTGCTACACTGAAAAACCACCATAGCCAGTCATTCAATGGATGTTGTTTTTATGCAACAAAATATAACAGAGTCTGACTGACTACCATAATTTCACTTTTTAGGCCAATAAAAATTCCCTGATTTTTCACTGATTTTAGGACATTTTTTTATAAGATTCCCTGACTTTTCCCTGACCAGGGGTGATATTCACTATTGAAAAAAAGTAGACATACTAGGGAGCGAAGCGACCAAGCCCGAGGGAGCGAAGCAACCGAGGGGAAAAGAATGTGGGAGGGGGTTGTCTCCCCCTCCCACGGTAGGGACTTTTTGCATTTTGAGACTTTGAATTGTGCAATTTTGTGCATACCTAGCTGGAGGGGAAAAAAAAGTTATGCCTGCATCACAATTCATAGCCTATTCCTGAATGTTCTATAAACTTGTTGAAGCATTCCAATGTTTTGACTTACCGTTTTGACGGCAGAGTAAAAAGCACCTAAAATAGCTGCAGCGCCACCACAGTCCCGCTTCATACCAGGCATAGCAGTCTAAAGAGAAAACAGACAGAAGATATATTGCAACATATTAACCATATGTAGTCAGTTTAATTGTTGTCATATGGGCGATATCTGACCATTTGTGATCCTGATGTTTTTTGTTTTTTTTTCTTTTTTTGCAAATTAGCTCTGTGTGCCTGAAGTTATAGGACTACCTAAAGGTGTCAACAGGGACCACAACAAGGAAAACACACCACTGCTCATTGGAAATACATTTATTCAAAAGGAGACTCTTTTTCCCCCAAGAACCTGTAGATCGTGGAACGCTCTTAATCAGTACTCTATTTTAGCCCCAATTGTTGAGGGTTATAGTTTCACTACCTGCCAAAACACAAGTTAGAGACGTGCAGAGTACAACCCTTCTAGCTACAACTTCAGACAGTTCAGAAGGAAATTGCAAGTCTAATTATCATGTCGTCAAAATGTTTGTGCTTGTATTTGTATAACAAAATTTGTGTATTTGTATAATAACCCCTCGCCTACTTTTCAATTTCACAAGCTCACTCATGGACAAGATTTCAGCAACCCCTGACAATTATTTTCTCCATCAGGGTTTTCCTACAAATTTCCAACATTAACAAGGTAATATAGTTTGCTTAAGTCATGTACATTGAGTTATGAAGAGTCATTTATGGGAAGTCCATCCGTGTCATAGAAAATACCCTTACCAACCCATGCAACGGTCTGGCCATCTAAACACTCACCTTGCCCTTGAGTGAGAGTCCACCAGTGTCATAGACAATACCCTTTACCAACCCAAGCAACGGTCTGACAATACCCTTACCAACCCAAGGAATGGTCTGGCCCTCTTAACACTCACCTTACTCTTGATTGAGAGTCCACCAGTGTCATAGACAATACCCTTACCAACCCAAGCAACGGTCTGACAATACCCTTACCAGCCCAAGCAACGGTCTGGCCATCTAAACACTCACCTTACCATTGATTGAGAGTCCACCAGTGTCATACCAGGGTTCCCACAGAAATTTGGAAACACAATGCATGATTTTTCCATGACTTTTCCATGACCAAAGTGCTGCTTCCTTTCTGACCGTTATGATGGCATCCACCTTCCCTCACAGCCATCCAAGGTTCCCACAGAAATTGAAAACAGAATTGGCATGCTTTCCATGACTTTCACAAATTTTCCAAAATTCCCTGACTTTTCCCTGACTTTCCATGACCACAATTTTTCCAGGATTTCCAGGTTTTTCCAGATTTCCATGACTGGGGAACCCTGTCATACACAAACCTTACCAACCAAGCAATGTCTGACAATACCCTTACCGACCCAAGCAACGGTCTGGCCATCTGAACTCACCTTGTCCTGAATGAGAGTCCATCAGTGTCTAGACAATACCCTTACCAACCCAAGCAACGGTCTGGCCGTCTGAACACTCACCTTGCCCTTGATTGAGAGTCCACCAGTATCGTAGACGATACCTTTACCAACCCAAGCAATGGTCTGGGATGCGTTAGGTGGAGTGTGGCTCAACACTGCGAAGGCTGGAGGATTGCTGCAGCTTTATACCTACACCATAGATACCTGTCAATACCAGAGATAGAGGGGAATAAATGATTAAAAAAAACAAATTAATACAAATGTGAAAAATCAATCAATTCAGATATTGCCATCTGTGACCTATGACTTTTGCCCTCTTTATTCCAAAAATCTAGCCTGCTTGTATGCCACATCAAGTTTGAAGTTCATAACTCAAGGGGTTTTTGAGATATCCCCTGAATGTTTTCATGTCTATATCCATTTATATTTACAATATAGAAGCCGATAAGAAATTGTCATTTTGGTGGAAGATGGTAAAAAATGAAATGTTTTATCAAAGCTCATAGCAAAAGAAAACTTTAGATGTACATGTACAGTGCATATAAAAAAAAACGCAACAAGATTTAATTTCAAAGTTGTGAAGATTGTGTTAGATTTACACCAAAATGAGTAGTAACATGTTAAAGCCACGTATCTCCTCTTTCCAATGATATCTTATTTATTCATACAAGGTCATGGATGGCTGAGTTATCATTCTTTTTGGACAATGGGGTAAAGTGGACTTGGGGCCAAGTTTTAGACACGGCAAGAATCATGGCATCTTACTAGAAATTAACTCAACAAAATGGAATAATGGAATTGATAATCACAACTTACCATTGTCTTCTTTAGGATGTCTCTCTCTAAACATCACATCCCATGCCCATCAACATGCCCCCCCCATTCCTTTCCACACAGAGATAAGCTCGTTTCTCCATCTCACGCACAGCCCTGCGGATCACTGGGGCCATGTGGCGTAGAGCATCAAACTCATTAATGATTCTATGTCGGAGAGTTGCAATGTCAGGTGGGGGGGTGGGGGGGGGGGGGGGGTAATAGCCCCTAAACACTTTGCTCTTAAGACAACCCCAAAGAAAAAAGTCACAACAAGTAAGATCCGGAGATCACGGGGGCCACTCCACATCATGATACAAGGCAATCACTCGATATCCAAAAACCTCAGCCAATCTGTTTCTTACTGCAACTAGTCGATGGGCTGGTGCACCATCCTGTGCCCACCATAGGAGTCTGAACACACCCCTTTGCTGCATACAAAAGTTTTCCATTACTTCAGGAATCCCATGTTCATTTAAAATCTGTAAGTACCCCTCCACCTGACATTGCAACTCTCCGACAAAGAATCATTTATGAGCTTGATGCTCTAAGTCATTTCTAAAACTTGGCCCCATGTCCACTTTGTCCCTTTGTCCAAAAAGAATGATTACTCAGCCATCCATGACCATGTATGAATCAGGGCTCTCGCTTAACTTTTTTCTTAGGTTGCCGGCCAGGCAACCAATAGTTTTTTAGGTTGCCAAATGACAGTTTAGGTTGCCACAAGATTTATGAA
Source organism: Paracentrotus lividus (assembly GCA_940671915.1). Taxonomy (NCBI): domain Eukaryota; kingdom Metazoa; phylum Echinodermata; class Echinoidea; order Camarodonta; family Echinidae; genus Paracentrotus; species Paracentrotus lividus. The sequence continues at coordinate 431,475 of CALNVZ010001857.1, read as the reverse complement.
TTTGGTGGCCCATACCGCTAAATAAGAAACAAATATAATGAAGGGCTTAATTAATTAATGTCTTTTTAAGGGATGGGGCTACAATGGAAATTTAGAAGTTCAGAACCAGGAGGTGGCACTTTTGGAACAATGCAAGTTAAACTTTCAAGATTTTATTCTATTTATTGTTCGGAAGAATTAACTTTAGTCTAGATCTATTGTGTCGGGCATTGAAGTAAGAATGATTTGTAATTTTTCAAGTCCCTAACATTCATTAAGTTAAATTTGAACTATTTATAGGCCTAATGGCCCCGAAAAGGGCCCATAATGGCTTTTGATGAGGAGAAGATTTCATTTCATACCGAATAGGAATAAAATTATTCAATCAGAAAGTATTATTAGGCGTTAGAGAAACCGCTTTAAAAAAAATTTTAAAAATAAAAAAAAAAATAATATCTATCGAGATATATTCTAATATTAGGCCTACCGATCAACAAGTATATATCAACTTCCCTTGTTGTCATGTGTATCCAATAGTGTTTGGAGAATATTGTTTAAAAAAAAAGGAAAGAGATGCTGAAAGATGCAATGTGTTCATACTTATCATGCTAATGGAGTACATGGACCCTAAGAAAAAAAAAGAAAGATGAAAACGCAGAAGTGCGTAGAATGCAAGTTTTCATTTTCTAGGGTATAATTTTGACTATAATATATATTCTATCATCTCAAAAATAAGTTGAGATTAATTTATGATCATGCAATGACTTTGGTATTTCATAAAATGAAGAATAGAAAACCCCTGTCAGGCTTGGAGATTTAAAACCAACAGTTGGTCACGGAGGCTTTGACAAGCCCTTCCTCCCCATGAGCCATGGGGGGGGGGGGGAGAAATGAGAGAGTATGCCTATCAGCCTGGTGAAGTTTGTGCGTAGCACATCGATGTTTCAACAATTATTTCAGAAAACTAATAATGAATTGAGGCAAACAAATACCACAAGGATCATTTGTAATGCTTATTATTATAAATAGTGACAACCAATACCCACATTTAACCCTAGAATTAATTGGGGAAACTTCCAATCCTCGCAAGCAATTTTCATAAACTAACACATTTTTGTATAGGTGGGACTATACTAGCAAATACGGCGAAAAATATTGTTTGAAAACGGAAATGAAGTTTCATTTTGAGCCTTTTAAAATGACTATAAATGTCATTTTATAGATTCTAATGGCCCAAAAACATATAGAATATACGAACCAGATAGTAAATCCAATGAAAAAGTGATATTTAAATAATATTTGTTGGGGTTAGTTTTTTCTTCTTTTTTTTTCTTTTGGTTGCCAGCCCGGGAAACCAAGCAACACTTTTAGGTTGCCCGACGGCAGTTTGGGTTGCCATTTGCCACTGGGCAACCGTTAATTTCGAGCCCTGTGAATAAATAAGATATCATTGGAAAGAGGAGATATGTGGCTTTAAGATGTTACTACTCACTTTGGTGTAGAGCTAACACAATCTTCACAACTTTGAAATTAAATCTTGTTGCATTTTTTATGATACGCACTTTATGGCATCAAGTCCAGCGGGTGAGGTGAAATCCGAACTTTAGGGTTTAGGGCCAACCATTTGATAGTGCCTTGATGATTTCCTTTTTTTACCTCAAGTAATGCTTTTTGCTGTATGATTGCACGAGCCATAAATAACCATTAGTGGTACCCCATTGTCATCCCAATCAAATGTATTATTTAACCAATCAAAGGCACTCCCTGTAAATCCATTAAACCTTCCAAAAAGACTCCCGAATAAAATTTCATCGGCATCATCCAAAAGATAATGTTACCTGTTTACACACTACTTCAGACCATACATACATGTATGTTTTAGAGAGTAAGGTTTGAACTTTGAAGGAGTGTGTGAACAGGTGACGTGAACTTTCGGGTGGTACTTTATGTGCCAATTTTTGTTTGATCAATTCATTCAACACAAGACTGCATCACTTCATTTTGCATCTAAAATGTTTGGTTATATTGTAAAGATTTGAGTTAATTTCTGATCCTAAATTGCATTTACAATGGCTACATATTCAAGGTCTAAGTTTTAATGTTCATCTTATCACTGGATTGCCCATCTCATCTGTTGACAGTTGATATTGGAAACATTTTTTTTCTCCATGAGAATTTAAAAAAAAAGAAAGATCATGCATACCTCCAAACCCTTTTTGTTGGAGCTCCTCTCCCTGAATGACAAGAGGAGTGATGCCAAGAGCTTGACCAACTCTCTGGATTTCCTGGAGGTAAAATAAAAAAGGATATTGCAAAAGGGATTGGTTAGCAATGTAAAATCCTCTCAAATCACAGTAAATTGTATACAATAATCTCACTATATATCCATTTAATGTCGTCTGGAGTTTCAGAGAAAATTTAAGTCATTTACGACCACAAAACTCAGTTTTAATAAAAGGCTCGTCTCATTGGCACCAGCAAAAGCTCGCACATCTAACACCAGTAAACACTCCTTGCAAGACTACTCACAAATTTCCTTGTTGACCACAGTAAATTGCGAGACAAATGAACACCCTTGAGTGATTATTATCAATCCCCAATAACGAAGTAATTCAGTCTTAGACATTTCTAATTTGTGAAAATTCCATCTGCCAAAGAATTTTGTATGAAATTAATGTTAAAATATCATAAAAAGAATTACAAAGCAACTTACTGTACTTACTTACTGTACTGTTGTCAAAAAATATGGGTTGGGAGGTAAAAATGGTAACCTCACCTGTACAAAGTTCATGGTGTTCATTTCACTGCATGGCATGTCCACGATACGAGCCGTGTCACGAATAGACTGGGCAGCGAAATTAAGGGTCGCGACCTCCTCTTCTGTCAGTGAAGCATTGCCGCTGTCCGTGATAATGAACTCTACTGTGATGACTCGCTGGGTCTGCTTCCTGGCACCTGCTTTACGAGAGTAGAGTGGGAAGGCCCTAGCGATGGCACAGCCGAGGGCAAAGACATGGGCTCGCTCGCTGGCAACCTGTCCAAGAAAGGGGGTAGAACCATGATGATGATGATGATGAAGAGATGTCTCAATCAGTACATCTCTATCAATGATCAAATGACTTAGATATGCTTAACCCTTTAGCACCTAGAGACTGCGTGAAAAGTGTCAACTTAATCCCTAACGGAAAGGGTTTTGTTGTGCTTGCATCAGAGTGTTTCAATCAGAAATACTTATAAAACATACTTTTTTTTGTGCGTAATCAGACAGCACCCATCCAATGGGTAATGCACAACAAGTATGAGCATATTTGGTCACATATTTTTGAAATTATCATGACTAAAGCATGCATAAAACGGGCGGTTTCGGGCGGTTTAGTGAGTAAGCTGATGGGCGGTCTCGGGCAGTTTAGGTGCTAAAAGGTTAATATCAAAAAGGCATACAATAAATTCATGTTTCAACATCTTTCTGAGTCTCTAGAATAAGGAGGTTTTTCTTACCAGTATACAACATTTAAAAACATCTAGTTCACCATCGTCTGGGGAGTGAAACCTAATATCTAACATAACCATCAAAACAATGCACCCTGGTTTTATTTGGGGTAAAAGGTCAAGAATTGAGCTTGTAAGGGGAACCAAACACAAAAATGCACTCTACTCTGTACATGTTCCAAGCCAAGTGTACTATTTTTTAGAATTTTTAAGTTTCTTTGAAGAGGACTTGACTTGGTTAGAATTTGAAATGACATCTAAGTCAGAAATTAATATTTATGCCTAAATAGTCAGTATTTGTGGGGAGGTGGGGGTATTTTTTATTGAACAGTAGGCCCTAGCAATTAATAAACATTATCGTTACTCTTGTTTTGTTTTGTTTGTTTGTTTGTTTAAAGATGACCCTTCTATAGAATGAAACCTACCATGATGCACTCATTACCACTTCCAGTGAGACAGCTCCGAACCAGCTTGGTCAGAATATGGCATCGGGACGGTGCGTTGTGTCTGCTAGACTTGGTAGGTAGAGCAGCTAGAGTCGCATTGTTGAACCACAGAGAGACAGTGTCTGTTGGGGAGGGGCTAAGGCACCCCAGTGCCATTCTGTAGGACTGCGTAAAGAACATTTTTAAAACAATGGTATTAATGGGAAATAGACAAATCAATTTCTGGAGACATGGGAGACAGACCAAAAACAGAATATTCTGTATTTCAAGGCAGTGAAGAAAAAAAAAAAAAAAAAATGCTCTCAAGTTGCTGAAGACACTGCACTAGAATAAAAAGCAAACTAAATGGATAACTAATAATATATTGATGAAGTATGTTGACCCAATATTTAATTCCGGTACAATTCCTTCGAGTCTCTTTTTCTTTTTCTAGGTGCCTATGTGGCACATTGCCATTCATACATTGAAGCTCCAATAAACTTGCTAAGATGGACATGTCCTCTCTCATAATAAGAAACTATCAGTGGGAGCAGTCGGAAAGTCCAGATGTAAAGAAAAGAAAAAATTTGATAAATTGGTAATTGCATTTAAATCACAAGGCTTCACTTTGTATTATTGTAATTTAGACTATTTGAAAGGACATGCTAACAGAGTCTGCAATAGACCTTATGAAAAAATAAGAATAATGACTCGAAGCTGGCTCAATCCCACATACAGCTGCAAACCAACATTAGTCAGTAGACCCCCTACTGTAAAATGGCTGTCTGTCGCCCTCTTGGTTGATGAGGAAACTTCTCAATAAATAATAGCGAAAACCAGCTTTAAACCTACCTCAAAATAAATTAATAGATAATCTATAGTATTATTGCTAGTTATGGTCATCGGCACTAGATGGCGCGCTAGTTGTACGCGATTTTTTGCGTGCGCCTGTACATCAGATTTGTACGTATGTGCTCAGCCTTTGTATGCGAGTCAGCTGCATGGAAATTTACAAGGGTGGAGGATCTCCTTTTGTATAAAGTGATGCGGTCCTACATAAATTATATTGGGATAAACAACAAAAGGAACTACTTACACTTCTCTCTAGCAAGCTGATAATGGTCGCTGCATGTTGTACACATTCGGTAAGATGAATTCTAACCAAATTTTCATCTTCAAAAGTCATTTTTTTTGCTTCTTTTTCGCCGACTTTTGGACATAATGTTTATTTTCAGCTTTTCGGCACAATTCTTGCAGTCTCCAAAATGGATTCAATCAAGATTTGAAAATAGTTTTGGATTTTTTTAAAAACAGAGTTTTTGGCGAGACCACGTTATGCCCAAGAGGAATTTTAACTCCAATGGACCTTCCGAGATGGGTTGTTCATGTTTTGAGCAAATTAGCTGGATGTCTCGTGCGTGTTGCTATGCGGTTTGTGTGTGTGATGACACGGCCGTTGCTAAACACACGTTCTTAATTTAATTAAGCGGATTATTAGTCTCGTATTTAGACACCGGTTTGGTGTTAATAATATTAAATAGTGTTGTTAGGCATAGATTAAAATTTTAATATAAAATGGAAAACTTTGGCAGGGGCGGTGTGTGAGTGTGTTTTTATATTTTTTATTTTTTTTTGGGGGGGTGGGATTATTTCTTCCCTTAAAAAAATATAGAAATAAATTGAAATGAAAAAAAATAATTATGTTCTCTTTGAAGTAATAAAAGGTGGATGCTCCTTCCATTTTTTTTTTTTTTTTTGGGGGGGGGGGGCGGGGTTAATTTGCATTTGTCTCTTTTTATTAAAATGAAATTTAAAAAATCGTTAATTAAAATAAAAAAATTTTACTTAGATATACCAAGATGTTTTATACCGTTTTCTCTTCTCCCTCTCTCTCTCCCTAGCTGGTATTACTCTACCAAGATCACTGCAAGCCAACTTGAATAAGCTACAAACCCTGTCAGATTGGATCCCCGCCACCCCCCCCCCCCCCCCGAAAAAAAAAATCCATTCCCCCCCCCTTATGAATCCTGGACCGACCACGTACTTCTGCTCTCTCCGTCTCTCTTTCTTTTCACATCACTTTTACACAACATCTCTTTCTCACCCCCCCCCCCCCCCCGAATCACTGAATCACTTTCCAAACTCTTTCTCCTCTTGCTTTCCCATCCTTACAACAAATAGTTTAGGATGTAAAGGAATATATATATATATATATATATATATAAATTATATAGCCTCTCTCTCTCTCTTCTCTATATATATATATATATAAATATATATATATATATATATAATATATATATATATATATAATATATATATATATATATATATATATATATATATATATAATATATATATATATATAATAGTATATATATATATATATATATATTAAAGAGAGAGAGAGAGAGAGGTATATATAATATATAAAAAAAAATTATAATATATATTTATATATATAATAATATAATTATATATATATAAATTTTTTTTTTTTTTTTTTTTCCTCTTTTTTTCTTTTTTTCTTTTTTCTAAAATTTTTTTCAGCCAAGATTTTCTTGACCTGGCCGGCCATGGTGGTTTGGGTCTTCAGTCTTGCCTCAAACAGTCACCTGCAGGGGTGGTAGAGGGAGGGAAGAAAAGAGAGAGAGAAGAGGGGGGGAGGGGGGGGGGGAGAAAAGAAAATATAACAGGTTTATACAAAGATTTGTTTGTTGTTTTTTTCTCTCTATATCAACAACAAATATCAATACCTTCCAGACTTCATTCAAAGAAGAATGGAACATTTATATTTTTCTCATCTATTTTTATTTTTTAATATCATTTTTTAAAAACTAAAATAGATTTATGAAATTAAATTTAAATCCCTGTGCACCTTCACAAAAAAAAATGCAATCCAGCTTATTTCCAGTTTACAATACTTACAACCGCATAGAGTAGAGTCACTAAGCACTTTGGACACGCAAGGGGGAAAGAAGAAAAATAATAAATTATAAGTTAAATGAAACACCATAAATGTAGTTTTGGTTTCCGCGACGCGACGCGACGCAGCCGCGGCCGCCAGCCGGGCGAGTGGTGCACACTCGGCGCAAGATCACAGAGCTTCTCGATATGCAGACTAGAGCATTCTCGGCGCTGGCAAGCAGTGAAGCAAGGGATGATTGGTGTTGTGAAACAAAAGGACAGGGCAAGGTTTTGAATTCATTATTTTTTGAAATGTGTTTATTTTTATTTTTTTTTTTTTTCAGTATTATTTTCGGGATGATTTGAATAATAAATATTGCAACTTGTCTTTGTCTCGTCTCGGGTTCCTTTAATCTACTGCCGCGAGCCACCAACACAGACGCGAGACATGCGCGAAAAAAAGAACACTACTCGCCCCCTCGCGCGCCCGCTAGGCGCTCCAACACCGCCGCGTTTTCAGCCACTGCCTGATCGCTGCAACTCTCTTCGCTTTGACTGTGATGTTAGAGTCTGCAGCGAAGGCTAAGCTTAAAGACTAACGGCGCATTAACGGGTGATTTAATAGCTTCTAATTAAAGTTTTTCCAATTAGATATCTGTACAAAATAGGGAGAGAAAAATCACTTTTTTTTCGTGAAAATGAAATTTTTTTTTTTTTTTTTTCAATTCTTTTCTTGATAGGGTGTTTGGCCACTCATATAGTATCTTTTTTCTCATTTTCAGCCAATTTTAGATTTAACATGATTATAGCTATTATTGCAATATAATTCTTCCATTAGATTTTAAAAATTTTGTTTAGTAGAATTTTTAGACCCTTTCTGGATATGCCACCTTGACTTGGCAGTAGGTGCTCAAGACACTTTTCTGCATTGACTTTCCATTGGAAGAAAACTGCTGCAATAAGGTACT
>CALNVZ010001857.1:409495-419495 GCA_940671915.1 Paracentrotus lividus | reverse complement strand
ACTTTTTATCCGTCACGGAGACGTCTCCGCGAAGTGAGATACCACCTTCAGCTCTGCTATCTTCTGGATCAAACATACATTATACCTATTCTGAATGACCCAGTTTCTAAAAAAGGACGCTCGGCCCAAGCATGTAAAACGATCCTCAAGTTAAGTTCATATGGCCATTATTTCAACCCCCTTTTTTTTTTAAATTGGTCATCAACAGTAGGCCTATTCATAACAAAATAATTGATATTGTGGGCGATTCTTTGAAAAGTGAACCTTTTTTGGAAAAAATAAAGTTTGTCCTTTTTGTTTTTAAGCTGCACATTCATATAGAGCATTGTCTGAAGTTTCATGAAATGCATTTTTTATCTTAATTTTACATTTTTTTCATGCTCATTTGCATAAATTTACATGCAAAAAAATTGATTAGAAAAATGGTAAGTAAAATATCATCTGTTTGACCTTGACTTAATTGTATATGCTGGTCTCCTTACTTTGATTATTGTCATTATACCCTTTTTAACTTCATTCCTTTAGATTTAAATGAAAAATAATGGTGTTGAATTGATTGTTTTAAGATAATTAACTAAAGTAATTAATTGCCATCAAATGTCACACACATGACCCCAAAACACGAAAAGTTAACGCCCCCGAAAACCATGGTTCTATTATTACAATTTTTTCTCTAAAGCTAGATATAATGTGCCTTGCATCTCACCAAATATGAAGCCATGATAGCTTTTAATTTAGTTATTAATCTACTTTGAAATTGGTCACTTACACGTCGAACATCATTCGTGGTTCACGCTGTGTGACCAAATATGGTCATACCACATATAGGGCGTTCAACTTTAAAAAATGGACCTTCAAAGAAGTGGGCGAGAGCTATAGTCCGTGTGGGTCCATTCTCTTGAAATAGTGAACCATTTTGGTGACAAATGTAATTTTTCATAAGCTTCTATTGATTATACTCATAAAGTGTTTGCGTGATATTCATCAACAATTAGTAACGCACACTGTCTTGAAGTTTACATGCCACACGTGATTTGTGTGTGGTCGTCGATACTGTGCAATTGTTACATGCTCTATTTCTGACACATTAGTAATTTATAACATAAATGGATAATACTATAAAAATGAAAAAAGGTAAGAAATAATAATATATTCATCATTTTTTAATCCTGACTTACTGGAATGGGATATTTGCTGACTGGTTCTTCTGGTGGAATGATACTGTCATGCTTAATATGAGGATTATTTTAGACTGCTCTATTTCTATGCTTGTAAATCTAATTCACCATATATGTTGTTAAAGTTGATAATCAAGCCGCTGTGAAACTCTAATTGCCTCCGTAGCGGGGAACTTAAATGTCACACTACAAGTAAGCCATATAAACACTAGAATAATATGTTTATGCTCCGGTTCTTAATTCATAGGCGTCTGGGTTAGTTATTAGTATGATTATTGTCTTCAAATAGCTGAGCAATTTATATTTGTAACTAATATGCCACTTTTTCAGGGTGCACTTATATATATTAGAATCATAGACTAAGTTTGAATTTCTTTTGATATATTAAATTAGTAGAACCAAATTGGCAAACAAAGCAACCGTTGACACTCCGCTGGGTGTGTTATGTGGCGTTGTCATTAAAATTCTGATCATTATTCAACTGTGATCATAATGGGCTGAAAAATGGAATTTATGAATTTAGCAATTAATATAAGGGGTTATAGTCATCACATAATGAGTCATATCTAGAATAATTCAATGCAAGAAAACACAAGACAACATAGATAAAAATAGAACAATAAGAATACAAACAAAACCAAACAATAAGTACCAAAGCAAAGAAGGTCGAAAAAACAAGGAAATTGATCTCATAAGAATTATTTATTCTTATAAACCACAATTGTATATACACTCTATAGGATTCGTATGTTCGATATTCAGATTTTTTTCCTGCAAATGTTACAATGGAGTTATGTGCAATAGTCAAATCCAGTAGAAGCATTAGAAATAGAGGCAAAATCGATCAACATTAGTCAGATTACAAAAAGAAGTCTTTGGATAGTATGGTCAAATTAGGAAACTGTAAACTAAATAATCATGATCAAATGCTACTATGATGGACTTGCAAACGCAATGCGTAATTAGCATAATTAATTCATATAAAATAAATTATTATAATTATGGGAAAATTAGAGTGCTTTCTTGTAGTTACACACACACAATATACCATCGTGCAAATTTTCGGCGGGCGCTCCGCGCGATCAACAGCAAAGATCTTATAGGGGGCATCATGGCCACCCCCCTACCCGCCCCTCCCAAGTCTTGACGACTACCAAAACACCCCATTGACCGACTAGGGTTGAGTTCAATAATTTTTTTACCACAGCGGATATAGTAATTGCTCGAAAGTATATTTATTGCATAATACATTAATATATTCATTTTTCTGTACAATTTGCCATAGGTCACACACGACGTGACCAACTAAAATGTCACACACGTGACCCGACATCACGATATAAAATATATAGATAAAAAAAGAAATTTCAGAGATGACTCCTATCCAGTGGTATATTTTGGTTAACAGGTCCATAATGCATATTTCACAACAATAAGAACATTTCATCATTTTAAACTCACAGGAATTTCAAAATGAAATTGAACTTTCAAAATCATGCCGTTCTGTGAAGTCACACACGTGACCCACTTCTTTTGATCTCTGACCTTGAACATGCATATTGTAAATATCAAAAAATATTTACAAATGATAGCCAACAAAATATATTAGCATGATATAAACATTAAATCAGTATATTTTTAAAATTGTTAGAGTTATAGCCAATCAAAGTCAAGATTTTGCAAAATTTCGGTCACACACGTGACCAAGAATGGTCCTTGTGCTTTTTTTTTTTTTTTTTTTTTCAATTTTTGACTTAGCTAGTCATTATCTTGTAAATCCTGAATCCCATTGATCGATTTAATTGTCTGTATGATAAAATATATACTGATAATTATTCTCTACTAAATTATCGATAAGGTAAATGCTGGTAATATGGGCCCCCTAAGCTTATTTGCCTAATTTGCATAAAATTACGAAATGACACACAGTCTAATCTTTGTTTATATGAATCAATAACTACTGCTCTAAATTTTATTGTGAAGAAAAGCAATTATCACCAACTCCACTGTCTGCAATATTCAAATGTTGACGTCATTACCAAAGTGCCCATAAATATTACCTGCATGTGCAGGTAATATGGGCACATGTATTTAATGTATGTTTTAAAAACTACAATGACTTTACCATGTCTGGAATTTGCTTAAAATGTTGAAAATCATTAACTTAGATATAATTTGAAATTATAAGACCCTTCAGTAAATCCTTTGACTATATATTTCATTGTTATGTATTTTGGATATTATTATTTTGTAAATATTATTTAAATATTATTTTCCTTATAGAAGTCAATATAGGCCTACAATAAGTTATTTATATTAATTATATACTGTCAATATACTCCACAAAATCGTAGCAAAGAGATTGATGCCTCATCCAAATACTAACTACCAGAATCATTTACGCCATTTTGGATGTCCCATATTACCTGCACTAATATTGCTGTGTCAGGCAAGCATTCACTAAAAACAGATTGACCTGTACACGCTAGTATGATCAAAATGAAACTATAAGCTTACTAAATATACAAAACAAGTGAGGTTACCTCCTCAAACACTCTTTCACCATCACATTCTGTGAAATATCAAATTTTACATCAGGGTAAAAAAATGCCGTAAGTTTTACCTACCTTGTTGGTTTTCAGCAATTTTCTCAGAGAAATTTCGGCATCAGATGCTCTCACGACGATATATTTTCCTACACAGTTTATATGAACAACATTATGGTGCTCACACCGGTCGACGGTCACGACATGATTTGCTTCTGGTGGCCTATATTACCTGCATGTATACGCGCATTAAATGATTCCTATTCTGAGTCCTAGTGGGCCATACGGGGTCTATTGGGGCCGTATAAAAATGACGTTAGGCCCGATCTTGGACCCAAATTGGGGGTCATTTTGACTCTTCGTTTTTAAGAGTGCATTTATTCGCTGATGTTTCTCTCAATAATCTTTCTGTCTCATTCTTTCAGCAATATTTTCTCAGCTAGACGACAATGAATGTCAAAAATATCATCGTCCTCACTCTGCTCACCCTGGCTGCTTCACTACAAGTTCGATCATACACGACCTTTACTCCACTCACAGAAGAGCAAGAATACATAGCTCGGACTCAGTATGGCAGGTAACAGCAATAGAAATGTGAGAAATGAGGGTGGTATCTCACTTTGCGGAGACGTTTCCGCGACGGATAAAAGTATTAGATATGTCTTCGCGACATTTTTCAAGAACTGTTACAAAGTAGTTTCAAAGAACCGTCTCAAAGTAGTTTGCGCGGCTCATGAAACGTCTCGGAGACACCTCCGCGACAAATTTTTGAACTTTTCGACTCCGCGACGTTTCATGAGTCGCGGAAACTACTTTGAGACGGTTCTTTGAAACTGCTTCGTCACAGTTTTTAGAAATTGTCGCGGAGACGGCTCTAATACTTTTTATCCGTCGCGGAGGCGTCTCCGCGAAGTGAGATACCACCCACAGTTTAGAGTGATCTCACCACTTGGCTGTAAAAGTAAAGGTCTTAAGGTGCCCTCACACTACGGCGTGTTGAGCTAACGTTTGACCAGCGTTCTTGGAATTTGGTGTGTACGTTCGAAAACGTTGCTACAACGAAAAGGAGATGACTATTCTCTCGGTTGATATGCTTTTATTGTGTATATTGAGAAGACCCGCTGTGGTAGGTACTAGTGTTCTACATATCCAGTGAGCCACTAAGTGCTTATTAGTGATCTGTATGTAACAGACTCTCGCACATATAACATTTAGAGTCAAGTGGTGCTATCGTAAATAGGTCGTATTGTTTCATTTTCATGGGGCATATATTTTTGATATTCTATTAATTCTTTAGTCTATGCGGCGAGGCTCTACTTTGGATCCTCTGTTAACGATACCCCCTCATAGAAAGCTGTGGCACAAGTTGGCCACGCAAGCTATTGGCGATACAGCTGATATTCACACCTGGCATACTACACATAACGAAATCTTACCTTCTAGTTCATACCCGTAGTTTACATAGTACATTACACCCGTATGGTGTAACCCCTACTATCGACAAGTTATTGTAGAGTTAATGTTTTCGTTCTCGCTATACATATTCTTATTCTTGAGAATTGGCTTCTTTTTAGCGTTGATTATCGGAGTGATATATGATGCGTCGTCTGATCAACTCGGTTGGTAATTTTCCCAAGTCTTTTGTGCCTGCTCAGGTTTTGCCACATATGGCTGATACAGAGCCATAAAACTGAGTTGTGTAGATATTATCTGGCGCAAAGATGTTGGGAATTTGGTAACGTCCATACTGACCTCGATCCAGGATATGATATATGCATTAGCCGGTCTCAACCTAATAAATTGATACCTGACGGGGTTGGTCACTTTGTTCGACTTCTACCCTCGTCGTCAGCCGTGGTTTAGTTTGACATTTAAATGCTCTGGAAGTTGCCCAGTATATAATTTTCTGCGCCAGACTCAGCTTGTCATTTTCCACTGAAGTGCATGAATGGCAGTGTTGGCGTTGCCTCCGCCATACCTCAATAGTCAATGGACGCCGTCTTTATGTTAGTGATTGATACCAGATGCACTCATAATAAGGCGGTGTAAGATTTACATTATTCACGGTGTGAGTCAATAAGAATTGAATATGATATGTATATTCGTTCTTAAATCCGAAAAACAAAAATCAATAATGATGATCATTCAATAATAATAGATAATTGTATAAGGCGGGCTTTATTGCTTTATATGGTAATATCCACCTTTGGGGGTTTATAAGGCCTTATTATAGTGTATCAATCATCTGGCATTTTGAAATTATGTGTACATATATATTTTGAATTGTAATCATAAAAATGTGATCGGGAATATCTCTTTTATTTGAATTATTTATCCTGATTTGAAAGCATTCCACCGACCGACTGTTATCTTGGACTTCACACTGAGGCTGTTTCCTCCCATATATTTCATAAATTCGGGAATATACGACTAGCTGCACAATAATTCACTTTACTTATGGTATTTCTGAGAGAGGCTATGATTCTTGTTTCAATTATCAATGACTTGTTCTTGCGAAAAATACATTTCAGATAAAATCGGGGTGGCAAGATCCGTTCAAAGCATTTATATACCTGGATCATTCTATTACAGTCATTCCAATTCCAAAACCATGTAAGAACCACCATGTCAAACACGTCCTATTCGTACCTGGATCAGCGACAATCAAACAATTAACTTGGGATGAACCTGGGTGTTGCAGCTTGCTGCCGTATCCGTATTTCGCCACGCAGGGCCGATGACGACGGCGGGAACGAAGCCGGGGGACTTGCTCGCAGAGGAATGTTTGGGGGTGGTGGGTGATTGGGGTATCTTGACAGTCCTTCCGGAAGCAACCATTGGTCTTGGCATCGCTCAACTTATATGAGATACGAAGAGAGAGAGAGAGAGAGAGAAAGAAAAGAGACCAAAGACAGCGAGAGTGAGAAGAGAGAGAGATAAATAGAGAGACTAGAGAAATAGAATTAGAGAAAAGATATATATATATATAGAGAGAGAGAGAGAGAGAGAGGGAGTAGGGGGGGAGATTAAAGAGGGAGGGACAATGAATGATTCGGTTGGAGTTGCCAATTCAATGCTTTCCCCATGGAAATGGGATAATGAATGGAAAATTGAAATATAAGTCTCTTCCTTGCAATGAATCCATAAGTTTGTGAGAGGGGTAAGGCTATAGAGCAGATTTTTATAGTCACCCTCAATGCGTTTTATAAACTTGGGGTTACCCATACTGCCTGCCCAGGGATAACAGGACAAAAAAAACCCCAAAACATGGATGTCGTAATCGCACAAGTATGAGGCCCCATAAAGTATGACGTGCGCCTCCCGAGATAAATCAATGAACGTATCCAACTTGCTGACCAAAAGATCGAGCGCTATCATGTTCACTTTTGGAAATAATGTTGATATGCAAAGATGCTCTAACTGGTTAAAATGGATATGAAAAGTGGGATATTACTTGGACCTTCCCACCCACCTGACATTTGCAGCCGTCTGGTCATTGTCATCGGACAGCATCAGAATTCTCCTACCCACTGTCATTCTCTCGGCAAAACATAGCTCCTTGTTCGTTTTTCTCACGCCCTCACCTCGTCTCTGGGAAACAGCTAAGGCCTGTCCACATTGTGTAGAAATTATTCATTTGTATGGAGGTAGCGCCCAGCTTTCGAAAAAAAAAACTGCTGGGAGATGAAAACAATTTATTTGATGGACTATTTTATAGTTATTCAATAGTCAATGTATTGCAATTAAGTCGGCGTCAGGGCAATTACCCCACCAGAAACAAAGTTATGGGTAGGTGTAGAGTAAGGGTCGATTTTTGGCGGGAAGATTCGCGGCGGAGTGGTAATTGCCAGGGGATAGTTGTCCGAGAACCAATTTAGAGTGATATAATCAAAATGTTCTTGCCCTGGAGGAGCATTTCCAGATTGTGGCCTGTTATGCGCACACACATGCGCATAAACTGGCGACCCACATTTAGAGTAGGGTGGACATAGATAAAATGCCCTTGCTCAAGGAACATAAGTGACGATGTCATGCAGGGATCGAACCTAAAGTGCACTCACACTAAGAGCGTGTTGAGTAACGTGTGTCTAGCGTTCACGATTTTCACTCGAAATACGCTCCAGAACGCTCCATTTCCCTGCCCAAAATGGAATTTTTAATGAGCTCTAAACGACTGAGAAACGAATAAATAGGCTGGTCAGGGGTAACGATGACTGCGCTGCTTAGCTCCACCTAACGATTGCCGAGCGTTAGCAACGACTGGACGCGATGCCCACTAGTCAAGTGTGTTTAGACAGTGTTAAAGAAACGTTAGGAAACGCCAACTTGTGCGTATTGTGAGTAACGACTTACCGCGAAGTTTCGGTGGAATGTTAATTGCACTTTCGCTAAGTTCATGAGCGCGGACTAGTCGTTCGAAAATCGCTGGCAAAAGTAGGAAGCGTTTGCTTTTCGTTGGGTATACAAAGGAAGCCTGAGGTTCCTTCCACGTTCGAAGTGCGTCAACCAACGCAGACTTTTATTGTATGTTTTTAACTCAATTTCCTCATGTCACCAAATGGGGGCGTATGTTTTTTAATCTCAATTCCTGGGGCGCTATGTGTTATCGGAATAAAAATATGATAAAGCTTATTTTGTTTTGTGCTCGGTAGTTTGCCCTCCTGTTAAGTGCTATATTTGCATGTAAAGTAACTATTCGTATTAATGATATCAACTTTAGTTGAAAATATACACATTTTTGCCCAACAGTGTAGTAAAAATGCAATGTTTTCTATCTCAAGGAAAACAATACCATCTTATAACATCCTAATATTGTATTAGATGTGATGTAGTGTAACAGAGTATAGGTAGGGAAATTTGCCGATCCCTTCGTTCATCTTGATTTAAAGAAAGCGCAAGCTAATTTCGTCCATCAATTTATTTGAAATAATAAGGGCTCAAAAAAAATAATATAATATAATTATGAGGGGGTATAAGACCTCAGGAGCATATAGAAAAAACAGAACAAAAGGAAAACAAAATGTTTATGCAGTTTATCAGAATGCATTGACTGTTCAACACTATTTAACGTGCCAATACAATGAATACTATCAATGAATAAACAATTTTGTGCCCATAAATTTGAGATAAACAAAGCTTCCCACAACCTCCCACCCCCCCCCCAAAAAAAAAAAGAGGAAAAAATGGCATTGCACAATGTTATGTTTTGCAAACGACTTTGGGCTATTATAAACTCTTTTGAGTTTTAGATCTCAATTTCTCAATAATGTTCTTTTTGTTTCTTTTTCCTATTTTCATCTTCCAGTCTCTCTACCATTATCTTATATCATTCGATTATCTCTTTCCCTCTCCTTCCCTTCCCCCCCCTCTTCTCTCTCTCTTCTGTTTGTTTTTTCTTTTGTTTTTCGTTCTCTTTTTTACCTCCTCTTTCCTTTTTTGTCTATCCCAGTTCTCCCTATCTGTGTTTCTCTTCCGTTCCTTATTCTTTCCCGTGGTCCAAGGCTTTTGGTTTATACTTAATTCTAGATACATCATATCATTTTTTTTTCTTAACAAATATTAAGGTTTGTTTTCGTAAATTACATAAATAATACCACTTGACAAAAATCTTTCTAGACATACTTCATGCATGACAGAGTATTACTAATAATAGTTACATTTACGTATCACTTTATACAACATGTATCCCTACTGGTGTTTATAAGGGCTTTTAATGTTAAACTATTTACCCAAGGCTTAGTGAGGCGACTCTGAAAGGCGCTCCCAGCATTCAAGTATTATTCACAAGATATACATCATGTAATATAGTAATTGTCCCAAAATGAAATAAATATATTAAGAGACCACAGTTATATCGAATTACATGTCGATTGATTATCCCATAATCCTTCTCCGACATAATAGGAAGAATTTTATATTATTATTTTTTTTATTTAATCGAGGAGGGAAAAAAATCGATGCATTGAAAGATATTGATTAAAAAATAAAAAGAATAGTAATAAACCATAATAAAAATATATAAAAACCCTCCCCGATAGATTAGACGCGTTGGACGAAACACCAGAACCGGACAAAAGGAACGAATAGAGAACGACAAGGGAAGAACATCCAACGCCGCATAAGTTCACAGCTTGCTAATGCCCAGCGCATTACAGAAACCTCATTGAATAGGGTTGTTAACGCTAAAACTGTGGACGTGTAATAAATTATATGAATATTTATCTCAGCGTAATTTTGTGTTCAACAACGATTAATATGCGTAATGGTTAACGAGTA
>CALNVZ010001857.1:396395-409395 GCA_940671915.1 Paracentrotus lividus | reverse complement strand
CTCACTACCCCCCCCCCTCCTATCGTCTCTCTCTCTCTCTCTCTCTCTTTTTCTCTCTCACTATTCTTTCTCTTTTCATCACGGTGCAGAACAACTCCGAAATCCACACTTTGATTACACACGCCTCTATATTCAATACTTCAAACAACATAATAAAACACAAACACGTAACAAATCTGTCCACGCCTAATTAAGGAAACAAAACTTGTACATATTCTTTACTTTTTTTTATACATATATAAGATAAGGTGTTGGTGCCTGATTGTTGTGATGATTTACTTTTATTTATTATGTTTTGTTCTTGTTTGTTATGATTTCTCTCAGAAATCCTGATGAAGAAATAACCGAAAGCTTGTATAAAGATTTCAGAGTCCAGGTCAACGTCCAAGCAATTGTCCTAGACTTTTTATTCATCAGTTAGCATTACATAAAATCAAGAGTACAATACATGCGGGATAACCCAAAGAATTAAACTAAAAAACAAACAAACAAAATACTTTTAACATTTCTCTTAACAATCTAACCAATAAAAACATTTGAACCTAAACACAAAGAAGTCGAATACGGAAAAATGATATGAATTTAAAACAATCTTAAACATAAATTGTATCATATCAATTTAGTTGTAAACTAAAGGAAGAGGGCGCTATCACTCTACGCAAGCAACGCGCACCATAGACCATTTGTATTTGCACCGTTTTTTCACTTGTTCTTGTTATGGCGAGCAACTAACCTTTCAAAGAAATGATCAACTTGAATAAGTACGCTAAGAGTCTGAATTTTTCAAAAATAGCGAATTAACTTATTGCAAAGGGGAAAAAATCCTGTCACTTGTTTTATGGTCAATTCGAAATTCCTAGTCAGATCTAATTCCTGTACAATATGGCAAATTTGCTCTCAAAATAGCTTCATACCCGGTCATAATCATCTCCTGGGATAACGCATAATTATATTTACAGCTTACTGTTCAAGCAGTTTTTAAAAGTTTGAATCTCAGCTTTTCCAAAAGATGTACATTCATTCAATGGTTAAGAAAAAATTCCTTTTCCCGCCCCCCCTCATCCTCCTTCCCTCTTTCCCCCCCACGCTCCTCCTCGACCCCTTCGCTTTTTCTCTCCAGTCATTTGAACATTATAACAAACGAACTTTACTCATGGGTCAATATTCCGCATATCACATGCATATACATGTGGACCGATGTGTTGGCGCAGTGGATAGAGCGTCGCCTCAAATCGGGAGGTCGTGGGTTCGAATCCGGCCGGCGTCATACCAAAAGACGTTAAAAAATGGTAGTTGCTGCTTCCCTGTTTAGCGTTCAACAAGAGGGGATAGAGCAACGTCCTTCTACGCTGCTCAGCGGCCCGGCCCCACGAGAAAAGGGCGCAAACCAAATATCCCGTAATCTTGGGTTTCGGACAAATAAAATTTGCGACTTGCGAGCATTGGACGGCGTTCTTCGCAGAGGTGCAAGACACTATTTATATCAATAATCGTTTTGGAAACATCAATCTATGTGAAATAAAGATTCTATTTACAACTTCAGCACCAATCGTGTTATAGGCTGTGCCAGAGTCTTTTCCCCAATCTGGTCTTAAGCATCTACCTACGAAACTATGATAAAATTTCAATTATTTCTTTAATGTCCATGCAGTAATTGCTCAAAAGATCGACGACAAATACCATTCAACCCAGGAAGTTTTCTTAGGCGATTTTTTGTACGCTAAGTAGGAGGACCGGGTATGGAAGTTACACGGGTCAGTTTGTTTTTTTATTCTTACAGTTGATCAGTGTGCTAAGTTGAACAAGAGATGTCGTGCTAAACTGGCATCTATACACTGTAAAAAAAAAAAAGTAACTCGGCAAAAAAGAGTAAACTAATGCTTTACTCCTAACGGAGTAAATTTGTTTACGCTTAACAGAGCTAAAAAAGATAAACGCGCAAGGAAAAGAGTAAAACATAATTATGATTTAGTCCCAACGGAGTAAATTTTGTTACTCTTAACAGCGTAAAAAGTAACGTCGCAGAAATGGTAAAAATTAATGCTTTAGCTCCCACGTGAGAAATTTCGTTATTTATTAGAAGCTTTACGTAAAAAGGTATCACTCGCACAGATGAGTAAATTATTGTTTACGTCTTAAGTACGAGCTATCGAAGTAGTGATGTTTTCGCTATAGAGACACTACGGGGGCTTATTCAAGGCACGTTGCATAAAAGAGGGCACTATTTCAAACTGCATTTTTCTATCTTTTTCATTAACTTTGAATAAAAGTTTCGCAATGTAACCAGCACATGTCCTTTGCTTTTGGATATTGTAGTCTATTTGGTTGCATACGAATTCAATAAGGCTACTTACTGGGGTCCTGTTCTTTCTTTTTTTTCATACAGAGGTTTATTGGTTCAAAATGGTCTATCGTATAAAGGCTGACCAAAACATTGCTGATAGAAAGATAACCTCGTTACCTGCCATTATAATTATCACTCAAGTATGCTTCTTTTTGTTTAGCAAAGGGGAAATGGCCGTATAATTCCTATCAAAGCGCCCTTATTGGCTTATACTGTACTCTCCGCCTGGAACTTACGTCTCTTTTGGAGACGTACTTTCCCAAATGCGTTTAGAATTTTGCAACGGGGGCATCTTTTAGAACTAGGGGGAACTCGTCTTTGCACGCGAACCTTTGATTTAACGTTCCCGTCTAGCAAATCCAAGTAACCTTTCCTGTACAACGTACTGAGAGTTTGTTTTGAGCTATTTTGAAATAAAGCCTTCATATGCTACGTTCTAGATTATTCTCCGTAGTGCAGCGAAGCATCCCTACCTGACATAGATGCTAAATTACCTTTTCTGAGAAACATTGCTCTACTGCATGAGTATATTTTTTAACTCAATTCACGCGACTTACTTTTTGCTCAGTATTTAGACTTTACTCATTTTTTATACAGTGTATCGCCTAAAATAGCTGTGATGAACTGCCGCGTGTGAGGTTTCTCGTTTTAAAGTCAAACAACAAAAACATATTTTTTACAGTTCAAGTGAATTCTTAACAAAAATTAAAATTGTTTTCTTACATGTAAGCACATGATGATGTCTGTTTGTGAATATGTATACTGTATCCTTACTACATATGACCCCTTGATCATTCCCGATCTGCTTGGCTGCTACAGTTATTTATGTGTAAAATCACCCATGTGTTAGGTTTGTACACACCATACTTCATGTCGATGTCACCTCCCAATTACATACACATGTAAATTGTTAATTATTCGGCTTAATATTTTGATATTTCTATTATTATTTATATGCTAGCTCTCTTGATCTTACTAGTTAACAGATACAGAAACTGCAAAGTTTGAACAAGTCATGGCCTAAGGAGTTACACATTTTAAAATTACCGTTGTTTACATATACATATTACCCGGTATGGCTGTAACAAACCTACCCCGATATCGGGTAGTCTTACAAAAAATGGCTTAATTAAGCTTGTAGTTATTCAGTGTTTAATGTTTCAATTTATGTGCCTCAGGTTTTAGCAATACATAGGCCTAACACAGACCAAAATGGCATGTTAGAATTATCTGGCCCAAAATGTGATTTTGTAACGTCCATTACCCGTCTCACTCCTATAATGTATGAGTTGTCACATGTCTCTTCCCGTCGTCAGCGTGGTGTTGATTATTTTTGGAGCCGTCAATTCTGCGCACGCCCTCGCTGTATTTCCACTAAAGTCATGAATGCGTGTTGCGTTTCCCCTCCCCAATAATGGACGACGTCTTATGTTCAAGATATATGCCATACGTTAATTTAACATTTTACGAAGAGTGACATATTTGATTGCATATGTATATGTTCTTTATCGCAAAAATCAAAATCAATATGCTTCTCTAATATAAATTAGATTTGAGTGTTAGCGCTTTATGCCTTATATGTATCATCCACCGTTGGGGTTTCTATAAGCGCTTATTTATAGGTTCAATTCATCTGCATTTTGAAATTTGTGTATCAAATTTTTGATTGTATTCATAAAAAGTTGATGATAATAATCTCTTTAATTTGCAATTATTATCCTGATTTTGAAAGATCAACGACCGACTGTTTCTTTGATCACCACTGGGCTTTTCCCCTCTATTTCATAAATTCGATATACGCTGCTGCAAATCAATATCACTTTCTTTATGCGATTTCTGAGACCTATTGATTTTGTTTCAATTTCATGATTGTCTTGCCGAAAATACATTTCAGTTAATTGCGGTGAAGATCGTTCAACACTTTTATATACCTGGATATTCTATTCCAGTCATTCCATTCCAAACCATGGTAAGAACCCTGTCACGACGTCTATTCGACCTGAGATCGCGACCACACATTAACTTTGATGAACTGTGGTGTTGCACTTGTCCGTTCCGTTCGCCGAGGGCGTGACGACGGCGGGAACGGCCGGGGACTTGCCTCGCAGAGATGTTAATCTAATGTTGAGGTGGTGGGGTAATCTGTATCTATGACGGTTCCGTGGAACCTTGTCTTGCATCGCTCAACTATTATGAGATCGAAGAGAGAGAGAAGAGAGAGAAAGCAAAAGAGCAGAAGCTAGAAGAGTGACGAAGAGAGAGAATAATAGAGAGATAGGAAAAGCATAGAGAAAGCATCTTAATTAATAGAAGAGAGAGAGAGAGAGAAGAAGAGGGGTGGGGGGAGGTAAGAGGAGAGGCATGAATGATCGTTGGAGTGATTCAATGCTTTCCATGACAATGATAATGAATGGAAATGAATATATATCCTTTCATGAATCCATAGTTTTGGAGAGCGGTGGCTAGTAGCACAGATTTATATCCCCTCTGTTTTAAACTTTGGGCTTACCTACTCTGCCAGGATTACAGACAAAAATAACCCAACTGGATGTTGCGTTCCCAGTATGAGGCCCCTAAGCTATACTTGCGCCTCCGAGATAATACATGAACGTATCTCAACCTTGACACAAGCAAGAGGTATCATGTTCACTTTTGAAATAATGTTTGATATTCAAAATACTCTACTGTTAAATGTATGAAAGGGATATTTACGTACCACACCACCTGAACATTCACCGTCTGTGGTCTATTTCATCGAGCGTCAGGATCTTCTCCATGTTTCATCCTCGGCAACCTAGCTCCTTGTCGTTTTCTCCGCCCTCCACCGTCCTCTTGGAAACAGCGAAGGGCTGTCACATTGGTGAGAATATACGTCATTTGGTAGGGAGGTAGTGTCCGCTTCGAAGAACTGGTAGAGAAAACATATTTATTTTAAGATGGATATTTTTAAGTATTCAACAAGCTGTTTATTGCAATTTTAGAGCGCGTAGGGCGAATACCCCACCCAGAAACAAAGTTTATGGATAGTGTAGAGTTAAGGGCGATTCTGGGAGGAAATTCCGGGGTAGGCGTATTGTCCGGGTGTTGTCGAGAACAATTGTAGAGTGATATAATCATGTTCTTCAGCCTGGCGAGCATTCCAGATATTGTGGCCTAGTTATGCCTGCACACCATGTCGCAATTAAACTGTGGACCCACATTAAGTAGGGTCGGACATGAGATAAATCGCCTTGCTCAAGAAATAAGTGACGATTCATGCAGGGACTCAACCTAAGGTCCTTCCATAGAGCGGTGACGGTACGTGTGTTCAGCGTGTCATCGATTTTTTCCCTCGAAAGTTACGCTCAGAACGCTCCTTTTGGCCAAATTTGATTTAATGAGCTCTAACGACTGAGAAGAAGATAATCAGCGTCAGGGTACGAGACTGGCGGTTGCTTAGCGTCCACCTACGATTGCGACGCGTTAAGCGAAGACTGAACGCGATGCCCCACTTTAGTCTAGTTGTTAATGATTAAAAACGTTAGGAAACGCAAACTTGTGTATTGAACGACGACTACCGACGTTGGCATGTAAATTGCCACTTCCGTTGTCATGAGCGGCGACTATCGTTCGAAAATCGTTGGCAAACGTAGGAAGCGTTTGCTTTTCGTTGGTATACGCAAAGAACGCGGAGGTCTTCCACGGTCGAAGTGCGTCCAACCAACGCAGAACTTTTGTTGTAGTTTTACTCAATTTCCTTTCAGTTCACCAATGGGGGCTATTGTTTTATCTCAATCTGGTGTTTTTCAAAAATAGCTTTGTTTGTCCCTGTGCCTCCCTGTTGTGTATATGCATCGAAATATATCGTTATAATGAAAATACTTTATTAATTCAATTTTGTCCAACAGTTAGTTTAATGCAATTGTTTGTCGTTATTGCAGAAGAATATCATTTTAATATCCATTTGCTTAATATACATTTGACCACATTAGTTAAAGATGTTTATTAGATCTTATTTGTTTTAGTGCTAGTGTGTGTACAGAGTAGGTGGGGACAATTTGCCCGATCACTCGTTCACTGATTAAAGAAGCGCAGCCATTTTTTACATCAATTATTTGAAATATTAAGGGCTCGCAAAAAGGAAAAAATTACTTAATCTTATGAGGGGATAAGCACTGCAGGAGCATATAGAAACAGAACAAAGGGAAACAAAATGTTATGCAGTATCAGAATGCAGTTGACTGTTCAACATGTTAAGTGCAAACAATGATACTATCAAGATTAAACAATTTTGTGCCATAAATTTGAGATTAAAAAGCTTCCCCACACCTCCCACCCCCCAAAAAAAAGAGGAAAAAAGCATTGCACAATGTTATGTTGCAAGACTTCCGGTTATTATAAACTCTTTTGAGTTTTATCTCATTCTCAATAAGTTCTTTTGTTTCTTTTTCCTTTCTTTCATCTTCAGTTCTCCCATTAGTTTTATTCGATTTCTTTTTCCTCTCTTCCCCCCCCTTCCTGTCTCTCTCTCTCTGTTGTTTTTCTCTGTGTTTTTCGTTCTCTTTTTTACTCTTTCTTTTTGTTCTTCCCGTTTCCCTATCTGGTTTCCTTCCGTTTCCTTTCTTTCCGTGCGTCCAGGCTTTGTTTTATCTGTTTCTAGTTACTCAAATATTTTTTTAACCAAAATTTAGTTTTGTTTCGTAAAATTACTTAATACATCTTGACAAAATCTTTCTGACATCACTTCATGCATGAAAGTGATTACTAATATAGTTATCATTTACGTATTACTTGTTTCAACATGTTCTACTGCCTGGTTGTAAGGTTTTAATGTTAACTATTACCAGCTTAGTGGAGGCTTCGAAAGCGCTCGCAGCATTCAGTTTAATTACATATAACTCATGTAATAGGTGTATTCCAATGAAACATAATAAATTAGAGACCCAGTTATATCGATACATGTCGATGATTATTCCATAATCTTCTCCGACTAAATAGGAGATTTATATGTATTAATTTTTTTTTATTTTAATCGGAGGGAATAAAGTGCATGAAGATTGATTAAAAATAAAAGAATAGTATATAAACCATATAAAATATATAAAAAACCCTCCCCAGTGATTAACCGTTTGACAACACAGAACGCAAAGATAGAGAGAACGAAAGCGACGAAATCCAACGCGTCATAACGTTCACGCTGCTAATGCCAGGCTACAGAACTATTTAGTCCTTGTTCACGCACTAAAACTGTGACGTGTAATAATTATGTGAATTTTCTCAGCGTTACTTTGTGTTCAGACACGTTAATGCGTGATGGGTTAACGATAGCAACGTTTTCGACGTAACACCAAATCCAAGAACGCTGGTCAAAGTTAGCTAACAACGCCGTTAGTGTGAGGGCAGCGTGTAAGACCTTTACTTTTACAGCCAAGTGGTGAGAGATCACTCTAAACTGTGGTGGTATCCTCACTTCGCGGAGACGCCTCCGCGACGGATAAAAGAGTCATTAGAGCCGTCTCCGCGACAATTCTAAAACTGTGACGAAGCAGTTTCAAAGAATCCTGTCTCAAAGTTAGTTTACACGCGACTGATGAAACGTCGCGTGAGTCGAAGGAAGTTTAAAAATTTGTCGCGACGGTGTCTCCGCAGACGTTTCATGAGCGCGCCAACTATCTTGAGGACGGTTCTTTGAAACTACTTTGTAACAGTTCTTTTGAAAAAATGTTCGCGAAGACATTATCTAATACTTAGTGCGCGTGCAGCGGAAACCGGTAGAGAGAGAGAGAGAGAGAGAGAAGGGGAGGGAGAGATAGGGAGCGGGAGAATGTGACGCGTATGTGAACATATCTGATTATGCAAAATAATGTATGACGAGGTGCGTAATATTTTTTATTCTTTCATGCACCACGCATTTCACAGATTGAAATCTTGTGTATTTTGAGAACGGGTTTGCAACGCATGTTTTTTGCAATTGTTTTCTTTTATTTACCAAATACGCAGTCATAAGGGTTATTTTGCAATAATGTACATATCAGTAGCACTAGTGATATTATTCATAGAACTATTCACAGTAAATCAAGGGACACAATTCTTCACAGGGAATCCTTTTGGATATCTAAACTGAAAACACTCCTAATTAATGTCGATCAATAATGTAAAATATCTGCGATACTTCTTAAACTTCAAAGCCCCCAATGCCCTCGATCGTTGTTAAACGTCTAATTATACATGTTGTTAACTATTGGTTGATTACAAGTGATGATATATTGATCTAGACCAATAAGAAGTATCATCACGTTTGTATAATTCGTTACATTCATTGAAGGTGAAGATTTAGTAACACAGTGTATTAGTACTGCATATCATTTTGACATAATAGTATTATATTGTGGTGTAAAACATTCTTCTTAAAATGATCATCCGCGCTGATATGTATGGACTTTAACCCTATCAAGACCAAGGTATTTTGAGGGTTCATAGGCCCAAGGGGGGCACATTGTGCCCCCCTCCATAGTTT
The DNA here is from genome assembly GCA_940671915.1 of Paracentrotus lividus. Lineage (NCBI taxonomy): Eukaryota > Metazoa > Echinodermata > Echinoidea > Camarodonta > Echinidae > Paracentrotus > Paracentrotus lividus. The sequence continues at coordinate 400,555 of CALNVZ010001857.1, read as the reverse complement.
TTTTTATTATTTGACCGATCACTTTTATATTTGGCATGACGATAAAGCAACTCAAGCTCAACAACTTGGTACAACTTGAATTTCTCAACGTCATCATATGGGGGCGCTATTTTCACTTAAATAAAGAAATGCATAGAAAAATGGACAAAATTTGAATTAAATCATGTTAACTCCCTAAAATCATGGTTTCAAGATGGAAACTGTTACAAATATGTCTTAGGATTCATTTATTGTTCATTCGTCCATTCAAAATATTCAAGGTTGCCAAATGAGGGCGCTTTATGCTCTCAGATAAGAAAAATTCAAATCCACCAACAGAGGGCTTTTTTGGTAATCAATTGAAATATTTAAATACCCGGAAATAATTGTTTTTTGTACTAATTTTCACTATTTAGGCATGCAAAGTGAATGTATAATAATCAATAATCATATTCTGTGAATTTCATTGGATAAACTCATCTAAAAATATTAGAAATGATAAAAAATTGATATTTTCATATGTTCTATTATATTTATTGTTTTGGCGCCATTTTTAATATAAAAAGAAACAAAAACAAAGAGAAAGATTGGTATTCAGTTTGGAATGTTTTTTCAATTCATTTTGACTGAAGAAACCCCATTTATAACACCAAAATATTGTTTAAAACTATGTATATCAAAAATGATCCAAAATTGGATAAACATGACTGTCAAAATGGGGTTGCCATGGCAACACGGAATATCATATCCCCACAAAATATGTATCAAAATGTTCGTGAATAAATTTTAGGAAAAGTCACCAAGTTTTTTTGGGAAAATGAACAAAGGGTACAAGGGCGGATCCCAGCTTTTATAAAGGGGGGTTAACGGAGTGGTAGCGAGAGCGAGCGTACGACCGAGTCCCAAGCGACGGAGCGAATCGGAGCGGGGAGAGGGTGTGCGGAGGTGGTGCGCCCCGTCCCACAGTTGGGAAAATTTTTGAAAATCTGTGTTTGAAAATGGCGTTTCCTTGCATCACAAGTTTTAAAAAAAGATAGATTTAAAAAAATGGTCCCAAGATTTTTTTTTTTTTTTTTTTTTGTGGGGGGGGGTTCAACCCCCCCCCTCTTAGATCCCGCTTTGGTTATAGAAATGGCATTCGTCATATTATGTTGCACTAGTTAGATGTAGGGTGATCAACGGGACATAGGGAATATCGCGACGTCACCACATGTCCAGCCCTAGCTGCCTAACATAAATCCAAGCTGAGTTGAAACCGGGCAATCTATTGGTCAGGTTGTTGTCTGGGAAGGTTGAATGCTGTATCGACACACACCAAGTGAGAAATCTCCGTAGAAAACTACCAAAATTTCCAGGTAGGCAATAATTTTGCAGCCTGAAAAATTGCCTGATGTAAAAATGACATTTTAGAGAGTTGATGTGTATAAAATAATAGAATTGGCATGACCCTATTTCAGTTACACTCATGACATTGTGGAGGGTGGGCCAACGTGTATGGAGTGTTTGCATGTACAAACCTGTGTATTGGGTGCAGTTGTTGAAAATGCTAGTCTAGTCATTTTTGTGTAAGAATACGGACACCACAGATGAACGGTTGTTTTTACATTCCGGGTTGAGTTGCTAAGCATGTAGATCAAATATATTGCATATATAATGTATAATATTTATTTATTAAATTGTTTACAAATTTTGAAATGTCTATTTTCTTTATTAATTATTGTAATATGTATGATCTACATGAGATAAAATTCTGAGTGTTTAGACATTGTGTATAATGCATATAAGCTTCTAAAAATAAATAGATTATAAAAAAAATCAATACAACATGTTAAGTTGATGGTTTACATTCAAATCAGTTGCTTTCCAGACAGATCTTTATACAAAAAAAAGGGTAAAAACATACTGTCCGGTATTTCCTACACTGTAGGGAATGCCGGACAATTTACCATGACGTCATTATTTGCATTATAACTGCCTCAAAAAATATTTGATTACCTCAATTTTTTTGGAAAATAAAGTTGAATGATGTAGCTAAGCAATCAGAATCTTTTTCTTTTGTGATTTTATTGTTTTCATGTCCTAATTAAGCAAATGAGCTTAAGTGGCCGGTATTCCCTACATCTACCCTATATCAGATATCTTCACATTCGCGTCACATTCTCCCGCTCCCTATCTCTCCCTCCCCTTCTCTCTCTCTCTCTCACTACCCCCCCCCCCATCTCTCTCTCTCTCTCTCTTTCTCTCTCACTCTCTTTCTCTTGGTCACGGCAGAACAACTCCGAAATCCACACTTGATTACGCCCTCTATATTACTTCAAAACAACTATAACACAAACACGTAACAACTCTCCACGGCCTAATAAGGTAAACAAATACTTGTACATATTCTTTACTTTTTTTTAATACATTATATAAGATAAGTTGTTGGTGCCTGATTTTGTTTGTATGATTTACTTTTATTTATTATGGTTTTTGTTCTTGTTTGTTATGATTTTCTCTTCAGAAATCCTGATGAAGGCAAATAAGCCGAAAGCTTGATTAAAGATTCAAAGTCCAGCAACGTCCAAGCTTGTCCTAGACTTCTTATTCATAACACATACACTGTTCGTCATAAAGGTGGAATATTTTTTTCTGGCTCAATCGACATTATGTTGCTCCGTTATTAATTTCTTGAATGTGTTTGTCACCGTTTTCACTTTCTGGGATCCTGGGTATATCTTGGACGTTCCCTCAACCCTTCCCGGGTATTTTTCTGCAAAAAAAGTTTGTCACCCCCAGAAGATGGCCATTTTCGTAATTTTTTCTTATTTTTGGGGCCTTTTTTTGTTCACGCGACCCACCAAGGACCCCTCAGTCCTACCCCAAGGAAACACGTCTGAGGTGGAGATTTGTTACTGTTCTTTAAATTAATTCTAGATTAATGGTTACAGGCTCGACCCTTTTGTCTAGGGGAGGGGTCAAAATTTATTTTGATTTGGGTTCAACATTCATTTTATTCATTTTTACACCATGGAAATTTCTATCTTCCCTAAATTGTATTGTAAAATCTCAACCAAACTTAAATCAAAATAAAGTATTATCAATAATGACTATTTACAGCCTTGTCATCAAGGCTAAACAAAATTTAATGGGAAAATGATGATATTTAAGGATTAAAGGGGGTTTTTCATTTCTTTTGTTTATGCATAAAGATGGAATAAAATATTCCGAATTTTCACCAATCTCGTTTTTTACTTCGACCCCTCCCCTAGACAAGAGACCTAAGCCTGTCCCCAGAAATATAGATTTAACTTAGAACAATATAAAACAATACACCTCAGTCGCGTTTCCTGGGGGTAGGATTGAGGGGGGCTTGATCGGCCGGGAAAACAAAAAGGGGCCCCAAAATGAGAAAAAATGACAAAAGTGGGCATCACGGGGGTTGACAAAACTTCTTTGGAAAAAGGTCCACGTGAAGGGTTGAGAGAATGTCCAAGATATAGCCAGGGTCCCAAAAAGTAGAAGCAGGAACAAACATATTCAAGAAATTAAAGTCAGAGCAAAATCATGTCGCTATAGCGGCAAAAAAATATTCCACCTTTATGACGGACAGTGTATATCATCTGGACAAAACGTCGTCATGGGCGATTCTTTGAAAAGTGAACCTTTTTTGGAAAAAATAAAGTTTGTCCTTTTTGTTTTTAAGCTGTACATTCATATAGAGCATTGTCTGAAGTTTCATGAAATGCAATTTTTTATTTTAAATTTCACAAATTTTTCATGCTCATTTGCATAACATTAAAATTGGCAAAAAAATTTGAATAGGAAAAAATGGTACGTAAAATGATCGTTGCTTTACCTACGTTGGAGTGTGTAGGTGATGCTGTCTCGTTACTTTGTTTTGTCATTATTACCCTTTTTTTAACCTCAATTCCCTTGTAAAGTTTAAATGAGAAAATAATGGTTTGAATTGAGGTTGTGTTTAAATAATTAACTGAAAGGAAATTAATTGGCAGTCAAATGTCACGACAGCGGTGGACCCAAAAACACGAAAAGTTACGCGCGCCGGAAAACCGATGGTTCTATTTGATTATTACAATTTTGTCTCATTAATGTGCTTGCATCTCACCTTAAATTATGCCGACTAAGCAGCCATTCGCACAGCGTTTTTAAGAGTATCCGTTATGGTTAATGTATTTGGT
>CALNVZ010001857.1:377379-391144 GCA_940671915.1 Paracentrotus lividus | reverse complement strand
CGCGTCATTAAATTCTTAACATAAAGACGCGTCCATTATTTTGGGGAGGGGAAACGCAAACACTGCATTCATTGATTTAGTGGAAATTACAGCTGAGTGAGCGGCGCAGGAAATTATACGGCTCCACATAAATGTCAACCTAAACCCGCGCTGACGACGGGAAGCGAACAGTTGACAACTGCATACAATTATTAAGGGGAGACCGGGTTATGGACGTTACAAAATTCACATTTTGGGCCAGATAATTCTAAACACTCATTTTTTGGGTCTGTAGTTAGCCTATTATGTTGGCTAAAACCTGAGGCACTAAAACTTGAAAACATTGTAAACACTAACTACTACCCCGTATACGGGGTAGGTTGTTTACACCATACGGGGTAAATTGTTACTATGTAAACATACATACGGGTAATTTGTTAAAAAATTTGTTTAAAAGTGTAAATCTCTTATACCATACTTTGTTTCAACTTTCAGTTTCTGGTAGCGTTAACAGTAGATCAAGTAGAGCTCTTAGCATAGACTAAAGTAATAATAGAAATATCAAATATTAAGCCCTGAAAATTGAAACAAAATTACTTTTACATGTGTAATGTAATTGGGTAGGTTGTTACATCGACATGAGGTAGGTTGTTGTACAACCTACCCCATGGGTGATTTTACACATAAAATCAACTGTAGCAAGCATTAGCAGAATTACAGGGCATGGATCAGGGGTATATTCAGTGACATACATGTTATATATTCACAATACCAGACTATCATCATGTGCCTTCAGTTGTAAGAACTATTACAAATTTTAATTTTTGTTTAAAAATTCACTTGGAACTGTAAAAAAATGGTTTTGTGATTTACTAAAACAACGGAGAAACCTCACGACCGGCAGTTTATCACAGCTATGTGTAGGCTGATATACACTGTAAAAAAAATGAGTAAAATCATTTACCCAATACTGAGCAAAAAGGTAACTCGCGTGAAATTGAGTAAAAAATATTACTCATGCAGTAGAGCCAAATGTTACTCAGAAAAGAGTAACTTTTAGTCATCTATGTATCATTCCTAGCTTCGAAAGGAGTAAACAATTAATTTACTCATTTTCTTGCGAAGTTACCTTTTTACTAGCTCTGTTAAGCGTAAACAAAATTTACTCCGTTGGGAGTAAAGCATTAGTTTACTCATTTTCTTGCGAGTTACCTTTTTACTCTGTTTTAGAGTAAACAAAATTTACTCCGTTGGACTAAAGCATAATTATGTTTACTCATTTCTTGCGCGTTATCTTTTTACTAGCTCTGTTAAGCGTAAACAAAATTTACTCCGTTAGGAGTAAAGCATTAGTTTACTCATTTTCTTGGCAGTTACCATTTTTTTTTACAGTGTATAGATGCCAGTTAGCACGAAATCTCTTGTTCCAACTTAGCACACTGATAACTGTAACAACTGACCCGTGTAACTTCCATACCCGGTCTTCCCTACTTAGCGTACAAAAACTCGCTAAGAAAACTTCCCTGTGGTTTGAATGGTATTTGTCCGTCGATCTGTTTGAGCAAATTACTCATGGACATTAAAGAAATAATTGAAATTTTATCATAGTTTTCGTAGGTAGATGCTTCAGACCAGATTGGGAAAAAGACATTGGCTGCAAGCCTATACACCGATTGTGCTGAAGTTGTAATCAGAATCTTTATTTCACATAGATTGATGTTTCCAAACGATTATTGATATAAATAGTGATCTTGTCACCTCTTGCGAGGACGCCGTCCACATGTGATATGCATGTGATATGCGGAAATATTGACCCATGAGTAAAGATTCGTTTGTTATAATGTTCAAAGTGACAGGAATTTTTCTTAACCAATCGAAATGAATGTACCATCTTTGGAAAGCTGAGGAATTCAAACTTTTAAAAACTGCTTGAACAGTAAGCTGTAATATAATTATGCTCTATCCAGGAAGATGATTATGCGGCGTATGAGCTATTTGAGAGCAAAATTGGCCATATTGTACAGGAATTAGATCTGACTAGGATTTCGAATTGACACAAGTGACAGGACTTTTTTCCCCTTTGCAATAAGTTATTTCCTATTTTTGAAAAATTCAGACTCTTAGCGTACTTATTCAAGTTGATCATTTCTTTGAAAAGGGGTTAAGTAATGTCCGACTCGGCCAATTACAATGTGCTTACGGAAATAGATTAATATCACCCATAAGATCTCTTGAATTACAATAACCCGAGATATAATAGTGAGCGAAGATATCAATATATAATTAAATATGTATTATTTCTTTTTTATTATGGTTAATTCCGGCAGTTCGCGTGGTGTAGCGAAAAATCGATGAGCATATGAGATAATATGATTTAAAAAATGGACAAAGAGCACATAGGCTTAATAATCACCTATAACATCACCTAATATGATATTATAAACAAAAACACTTACGAATGACCTCCCCAGATAGTAATTAGACAGCGCGTTTGATGTGTATGATCTAAGCATCTAGTAACGACATATAGGGATAACAATAATCTACAGTGGAGTAACGAACATAGGTGATATCCACGGAGATCTTATATACTACTCTCACTATAATCTGTGCTGTTTAGTCACAAATGTATTACGCATTTTATCTCGCTGCTAGAATGCCAGCCTCTCATACAGAAACAGCTTATTGAAAATGATAGTGCGTTGTTACTACGCATTTTTAAAAAGCTGTGACGTTTAATAAATTATGATATTGTTATTGCTTCTGTGTGAGCGTTACAATATGTCGTTCAGGTACAGACGATTTGATATTTGCGTATAATGGTTATACCGCGCATGTATTGTACTAGCATATGACGATTTATTCTCAGTGACAGTATAACAACACCTAAATGCTCTCTCACTGAAGGAACGCTTGGGTCAACAGTGTAGAGAGTAAAAAGTCCTCAAAACACGCCGTAGTTAGGACAATATCTTGGAACGTTGCTGGACTATTGAATCTTGTGTGAAGGAGTCCCAACTAGAGCCTCTTCTCAGCTTTGTGCTACACATCCTATGCCTTCCATCAGGAATGTGGTGCGATGATCACAACAGAAGAAACTAGAGTGCGATAACGGTATAGAAGCCTATCTCAGCTTACACCGACAAAGAACAGCCATTCCAAGTAATCGAAACGGATAAAAGTATATAGAGCCGTCATCTCCGATAACAAAACAAATTTCTAAAAGGACTGCTGACGACAGCAGAGATATATCTCAAAGAATCCGTTCTCTCAAAGTATTGAGTGTAATATTCCTCGGCTGACATACATTAGAAAGCGATCAGCGAATGGAAGTCGACCAAGTTTACAAAATTTGCTGCGGAAGGAATGATACTCCGATTGACGCTTATACATGAGTGACACGTCTTGCAATTATTACACTTTTAGAGATCGGTTCAGCTTCGGAAATGACTACTTGCTAGATTATATGTATACACTTCTTTGAAGATTAATGTTCGCGAATGACTTATATCTAATATTATTGTTTTATTTCCGTCGTTGCTTGAGACAACGTCTCCGCAAGTATGATTGAATAACTCATACCCTAGACTCGAGTCGTTCTCAATCATTTATATACTTATTGCTAGTTTACAGCTGTTCTCGCGATAACTCTGAGTCCGAGCGTATGAATATTCGTTCCTCTTCTCGTGTGTGATCGTGCGGCAGTAAGATCGGTGTTAATATCGAACCCTTGTAGTAAGAGAAGCACACAGTGTGAGAAGCTCTATGAGAGTGAGGACGAGAAGAGAGGATGAATAGTAGACATTCATTGATCGGTCTAAGCTGAGAAAGAAATATTGCTGAAAGAAATAGAGACAGAAAGATTATTGAGTGAGAAACATCGAAGCGAGAGAGAGAGAGAATGAAATGTACGTAGCATCTGCTAAGAGAGGACGGAAGGAAGCTCAAAATTGACCCCCAGAATTTGGGGGTCGCGTAAACGTGGAATCGGGCCTAGACGTCATTTGATTATACAAAGATGAGGCCTCCCAATTCTAGGGACCTTGTTGATATGCCCACTAGGGACTCAGAATAGGAATCATTTAAATGGCGCGACCGTGAGAATGCGTATACGTGCAGGGTAATATTAGGCCACCAGAAGCAAGTTCATTGTCTGTGACGGCGTCGTAAGAAGATCACGTTGTCATACCCTGGTTCGTACGACCGTAAAGCGAGCTGGCCCACCGTCTAGTGTTTCAGAGAACTGCACGCCTATTGTGAAAACATATCTGATTATGCCAAAATAATGATAATGACGATGCGAGTGTGCGTAATCATTTTGTTATGCACACTATAATTTCGTTTTTCTTACGCCTGTGTTCAGCATACTAACAAACTAGCACGCAAAACAAAATATTATAGTCACAGAAGAATCTTCGAGAAATTACATGTGATGGTATCCATATAGCTCAAATATTATTTATCCAAATATTTTGACCAATATTAGTGACACACATCCATGAGTGCTTTTCACTCAAATAAAGCTAGCTTTGAAAAACCGCACCTAATTCGACGTTATTTTTTAAATTTGGACAAGTAAGTCAGTGACACACCATAATGAGTTATTTAATTACCTCATTTTATGAGAAAGACCATAGAGCTAATTGGGTTGAACGGTGAGTACCAATATGCACAAACTAATTCTTAGTGCAGTAACGCTTACATACTCAGAAGTTCAGTGTATTGCAAAAGTAAAGGCTGTGTGAAAACTTCATATCAACTTGCTCGTTTTTTTCGCAATTGCTTTTCTGAATGTTATAACCAAAATTACGCAAAGTACTGTATAGGGTTGTGTTATGAGTTTGTGTGCCAACCTTTACTTACTGAACTCTTCTGAGATATGTAAAGCTGTTACTCACTAGGTGGAGTCCTATTCCATTTTGTCTTGTTTGTTGCCTGTTTTTATAATGCATATTTGGAATGTTCCGAAATGAATATATAAACACATTCAGTTGAGCCATATCAATCAATTCAGTCTACCAAAACCCATAATTAGCACATGCTCATCTTTAATTCACTCTACATGTACCATATGTCACATGTGCATTCAATATTCAACACTAACACACAATACATTGGCAATTGGAGATCCAGATGGAGCACTCCAAATAACATCTTCTTCCAACTTACATCGAGGGTGAAGTTACACCTTAATTGACTGATTGGCAAATATCTAAACTGAAAGTAATCGGGACAATCCTTCCTAAATCTGAGACATGTTTAAGTCTTTAAGTTGTCTTCAGTAGTGTAATCAGACCACGATGATAATGTGAGAGTTCAATATCAGAAATACACGTCCAAATCATCATTATAAAAGCAGAGTCAAAAACTCAATACTATCAAAACAAAAAAGGCTAATATGACTCGACCCAAAGACAATAAGAGCATGCAGGCTCTCCGTTATCCGTATTCCGCCACAGGAAGTACTTGTTAACCGCTTATATAGGACTTTCCCTGCTTCAAAAGCTCCATGTACGTTACGTACGTCGCTACGACAACATACCTATCTGATGGCTGCCTTCCGATAGCGTTCGTGCTCGTTGAAAACGTGTCTGTACCTCTGCTTAATTGAATCTTCGCAAGTAGGTGTGTTACAACTATTGGCCGTTACCTTGGGATGTACATGTTTATGAACGCATATACATGTTGAATAAGCTACGCTAGAATAGCCCAATAAAGATAAGAGAGTATATATCCTACTCTGAGGACTATCTCACAGAGAGCTTTAGACTCGTGTAGCGTCAGAAGATACGAATGATTTCGTAGTTTACTCACTACTTAGTGAATTTACACAGGTCTAGATAAGGAATACTATTCTTCAGTTCAGTGTTCTCTTACTTTACTATTCATGTGATAAGTATAAGTGTATCCACACTGCGCATCATCCACCAAGGCGGGTCGTAACCTAAGTTGTAAGAGAATTGTATCCACTATTCAGTAAAACAAAGTTGTTATAAGGCGAAATGTATGCACATCTCATTGTAAAAGTTTCATCCTTATAGCGAATGTTTCTTATATCTACATTACGATAAAATATAAATATAGAAGTAAATATTAGTACACCCGTAATACTTTTTTGTATATTCGATGAAGTATATTGCCTACTAAGATATCTCTTTATATCATTACGATAATCTCAAAGAGCGAGAGAGATAAATCATTTTGTCGCACGCCGTCCCATGCTGCTATCTTGTGTACGATTTCTAACACAATACAACATAGAGATTCCGCGATGTAAATTCAGAAAATTACAGAGTCGCCATTAACAATAGAATGTGGCACCGTAATTTCGCATCTGGTGCTATCCTTATCAATAAAAGCACTCGCCTCCAAGAGTCGTTCGCACCGAGAGAGACGTCTTTAAGCCATGAGGTAAAACATCTAGTTTGTCTTATTTTTTTTGAGGTCGTGGAAAGCAAAATCTTGAGTTACGAGAGAGACAAAGCTCGCTATATCGTCGTGTGAAGCATCTTGATGCCGAAATTACTCCTCTGGCGAGAAAATTGAACTATAAGAATCTTATTCTCTGCGCATCTTAATATGGATATAGGTGTTAAAAACTTACTCACGCACTTTATTATCTACACCATCCTATGATATGTAAAATATTTCAGACAGAATTGTGAATATGGTAAAAAGGAGATGTTTTCTGAAGCGGAGACACTAAATGGAGTATAACCTTCATCTTTGTTTCCTTATATTTAGTCCAGGCTATAATACGTTGTTCATTTATCGCATATCATACTTAGCGTTTGTACTTAGGTCACCGTGTATCTTTAGATAGTTGAAATGCTCTGTGACACTGATCACCAAGCAATATTATCATAGGTAAAGCAGTATGGGACATCCAAAAATGGGTGCGGGAAAATGATTCTAAGAGGTTTATATAATTTGGATTGAAGGCAAGTGCAATCTTCTAATCTGACACGGATTTTGTGGAGCTATATTTGACAGTATGTATATATAATTTAAAAAAATCAATGCTCATATTTACTAAGTCCTTAGTATACCTATATGAAATCTAGTGTATAATGGGAAAAAATAATATTACAAATTAATATTTTTACAAAATAATAATATGCGCGAAACAATACTGAGAGACTAATGAAATATTAATAGAACCATATACGTGTATCTTAACTAGAAGGGTTCTTATTATTTCAAATTATAATCGATAAGTCTTAATTAGTATTTTCACACCTCGCAGAGATTCCACGTATACGATGGTATAGTATGTATCGAGACTTAGTTTTTATACACACATAAATTCTACAAATTAGACCAAATACATGTGCGCGCATATAATCTGCTGCCCATGCGAGGGGTAATTATATTCAAAATAATGTGGCACTCCAAAGGGGGGCAGCATTTTAATGTGACGTCAACATCTTGAATATTGCCCAGGACCACGTGCTTGCGCGTCCAATATTTTTAGTGTTTTGAGGTGTAATAATTGCTTCTTTCACAAACTCAGAAATCACTTATGTTAAGTCTTATTAGTGTAGTGCGATGACGATAAAGCAACTCATTCATATAAACAAAGAGAGTGTAGCACTGCTTGCGATAGAGTCCAATTCGTACTTTTATGTCAAATTAGGCGAAAATGAGCTTACATAGGAAGGCGCCTCTGATTATCTCTCACGTACTATTACGTCTTATCGATAATTTAAGTAGAAAATAATTATCAGTTATAATTTTATCATACAGGTCAATTAAATCGATCAATGGGATTCAGGAGGTTTTTACAAATAATGACTGGGCTAGAGTCAAACATGGCGAAAAAGCAAAAAAATATATTTCAAAGCGTCTACAAATAAGGACCAATCCTGGTCATCGGCGATAGAAATGAGTATCTGGACACAGAAATATTATTAGTGCTTAAGAATACTTGACTTTGATATTGGCTTTAAATATCCTTATCTAGACTATAACTTTTCAAACAACTATATAACTATGATCTTTAAGTTTGGTTTTACAAGTGATTAGTGGCGTAAAATAAATTACTTGTTAGCTATGCGACTTAGATTCTTCATTTTGTATATAATGTTATCGATATTTTATATCTAGATTCTATATGCCGTCATTTCTCAGAGATCAAGAGAATATCAAATATGAAGTCGGTACACGTGTGTGACTTCGCAGGTATGACCCGAGCACTATAGATTTGAAAGGGTGTCAATTCCTTATGCTACATAACATTCCTGGTGATAATATGTTTATAAAAATATAGATTTTAACTGTCTAATATGTTGTGATAATCACTTGCATTATGAGGCACCATGACAGATGGGCGTTTTGGTAATCAATTGAAAATTAAATACGGAATAATAATTGTTTTTTGTTACTAATTTCACTATTAGGCGCGATGCAAAGTGAATGTATAATAATCAATAATCATATTCTGTGAATTTCATTTGCGATAAACTCATCTAAAAATATTAGAAATGATAAAAAATGTATATTTTATCATGTTCTATATATTTATTGTTTTTTTGGCGCCATTTTAATATAAAAAGAAACAAAAACAAAAGAGAAAGATTTGGTATTCAGTTTGGGAATGTTTTCTTAATTCATTTTGACTTGAAAGAAAACCCCATTTTTAACACCAAAATATTGCTTTAAAAACTATTGTTATATCAAAAATGCATCCAAAATGGATAAACATGACTGTCAAAATTGGGGTTTGCCATCGGCAACACGGAATATCATATTACCCCACAAAATATGTATCAAAATTGTTCGTTGTAATAAATTTTTAGGAAAAGTTTCACCAAGTTTTTGGGGAAATGAGCAGAAGGTACAGGGGCGGAATCCAGCTTTTTAATAAAGGGGGGGGGGTTGGGTGGATGCGAGGGAGCGAGCGACCGAGTCCCAAGCGAGCGGAGCGAGCGAGGGGAGGTGGTGGCAGGGGTGTCCACCCCTCCCACAGTAGGAATTTTTGAAAATCTGCTGATTGAAAATGGCGTTTTCTTGCATCTACAAGTTAAAAAAAAAAATAAAAAATGGTCCCCAGCGATTTTTTTTTTTTTTTTTGTTTTTGGGGGGGGTGTACCCTCCCCCTCAAACCCCGCCCCCCCCTTCTAGATCCGCTTCTGGGGTAAGAAATGGCGTATAAAGCATCTCGGTCATACATTATTGCTATATATCAGATATGTTCACATACGCGTCACATTCTCCCGCTCCCTATCTCTCCCCTCCCCTTCTCTCTCCTCTCCTCAGTACCCCCCCATCCTCTTCTCTCTCCTCTCTCTCTCTCTCTCTCTCTCTCTCTCTTCCTCTCTCACTCTCTTCTCTGGTCACGGCAGAACAACTCCGAAATCCACACTTGATTACGCCCTCTTTATTACTTCAAAACAACATAATTAACACAAACACGTAACAACTCTCCACGGCCTAATAAGGTAAACAAATATTTGTACATATTCTTTACTTTTTTTTAATACATTATATAAAATAAGTTGTTGGTGCCTGATTTTGTTTGTATGATTTACTTTTATTTATTATGGTTTTTGTTCTTGTTTGTTATGATTTTCTCTTCAGAAATCCTGATGAAGGCAAATAAGCCGAAAGTTTGATTAAAGATTCAAAGTCCAGCAACGTCCAAGCTTGTCCTAGACTTTTTATTCATAACACATACACTGTTCGTCATAAAGGTGGAATATTTTTTTCTTGCTCAATCGACATTATTTGATTTGATTTGATTTGACTTTATTTTACATATTTCACAGGTACAAACAACAATATCAAAAGACTCGAGATAATACAAATCAGACATGGCATAATCATTAATCTAAATTAAAGAAAACAGCGATTTGGATTTAAAGACAAATTAAAAAAGTGAAATATGAGGGAACCTGCATAAAAAAGCAAAGCTTGTTAAGTCTGCAGGATCCAGAAAAAATATCAGTCTTAATGTGTAGGAGAGGACACGTAAATAAATTGATTATAACGGTAATGCCAAAATACAACAATTGTGAATATGTAAAGAATAGGAAAAAATTTAAAAGAAGTTTATGTTGCTCCGTTATTAATTTCTTGAATGTGTTTGTCACCGTTTTCACTTTCTTGGATCCTGGGTATATCTTGGACGTTCCCTCAACCCTTCCCGGGTATTTTTCTGCAAAAAAAGTTTGTCACCCCCAGAAGATGGCCATTTTCGTCATTTTTTCTTATTTTTGGGGCCCTTTTTTGTTCACGCGACCCACCAAGGACCCCTCAGTCCTACCCCAAGGAAACACGTCTGAGGTGGAGATTTGTTACTGTTCTTTAAATTAATTTTAGATTAATGGTTACAGGCTCGACCCTTTTGTCTAGGGGAGGGGTCAAAATTTATTTTGATTGGGGTTCAACATTCATTTTATTCATTTTTACACCATGGAAATTTCTATCTTCCCTAAATTGTATTGTAAAATCTCAACCAAACTTGAATCAAAATAAAGTATTATCAATAATGACTATTTACAGCCTTGTCATCAAGGCTAAACAAAATTTAATGGGAAAATGATGATATTTAAGGATTAAAGGAGGGTTTTCATTTCTTTTGTTTTTAGCATAAAGATGGAATAAAATATTCCGAATTTTCACCAATCTCGTTTTTTACTTCGACCCCTCCCCTAGACAAGAGACCTGTCCCCAGAAATATAGATTTAACTTAAAGAACAATATAAAACAATACACCTCAGTCGCGTTTCCTGGGGGTAGGATTGAGGGGGGCTTGATCGGCCGGGAAAACAAAAAGGGGCCCCAAAATGAGAACAAATGACAAAAGTGGGCATCACGGGTGTTGACAAAACTTCTTTGGAAAAAGGTCCACGTGAAGGGTTGAGAGAATGTCCAAGATATAGCCAGGGTCCCAAAAAGTAGAAGCAGGAACAAACATATTCAAGAATTTAAAGTCAAAGCAAAATCATGTCGCTATAGCGGCAAAAAACTTACTGATGTTGTTAATTTGATTATTGTTTTGTTAACTTTTGAAAACATGAAAGAAAAATCAATAAAGTAATCTTGAATCTAATCTTGAATCTTGAAAAAAAATATTCCACCTTTATGACGGACAGTGTATATCATCTGGACAAAACGTCGTCATGTCCAAAAAGTTGAGAGTCCATTATGCACTATAAGTATACTGAGTGCTATATCCTAATGTAGTATAACGATCGAATAGTCCACGATGATTTCAAAGGCCACTACGATATAATTTATATGTTAAATGATATTTATACGTATGTGCTGAGCCAAAATTATTTATATGTAATGCACAAGCGACTATTAACATCGATTCCAAACTAATTTTGCGAGTTCAATGCATGCCATTAAAACCATATAATAAAGGTTTCAGAGTCATGTCATTCCGATTATCATACTATATGGACTGCTTATAACTATAACTGAATATGAACACAGCAGACCATGTCGGCGTTTTTTTGCGCTGAGGAACTCGCCCAAGTTCTGCCCTTTTTTTATCGTACTATGCACTCCCCTATCCCAACTATGGCTAAAAATTTAAAAATCGCCCAACTTTCAATCAAAGTGTCAAAACTTTAAATATTTTATAACGTCCTACTAATACTACAAAAGAGAAAAATCATACTAAAAGGAAATTCACCTACGATGTACACAAAAATGGCAACTACAATACAAAACAAAACACGGGACAGTAGCTTGACATCCTATGGGGATTTTTTAAATATTTTTGAAGGCCCCAATTTTTTAATTCAGCTGCCCCTATTAAGTTCCAGGTTCCAATGACCCTTAATATTTCCAACATATCTGAATTGCTCATGAAACTTCCTTTAAAAAAAATATACATTTACAAGTGAGTGATCTTCGTTAAATTAAAAAAAAGCTTAACCTTCAATGGGCATGGTTATTTTGGTCATCTAACAACACCTAAGTGGTGGGGGCGAATTCCACCTACTCCCATTTGACCAAAATTGCTATTGAAAAGTCAGATAGCAAATAATCTAAAGGAGTATGCGTCAGATAATAAAAAAGCCTGCTAAGTTCACTAACTTGCCACCCAAATAACATTAGGTAATGAAAGCAATCTAGAGACCATAATAGTATATACCATTTACATAACTTTATTTTGCATTTTAGATGTACACGTTTACATCAACTAACAAGTTCTTGCCGTTACGTCTATTCAGAGTCGGGGAAATCAAAAGACGCATAGCGCAATATTTTTATGTGAGCGGTCTGAGTACCATTATAGTGCGAAAGAGACTTATAGAGATTATATACTGTACTTCCAAAGCATATACGTAGACCCTATGCTAAAAATCAGAAAGCTATGGCACACAAAAAATATTTTTAATCTCATTTCGGCAAATGAACTAGGCATTGATAATCCAAGACTTTGTGTAGTTGCATGTGTTCTATAATGTTGAGACCAACTCCGACCTCGTAATAGATTATAAAATTGTTAAACTGGCAGCTAACATTTTAGTTATATATATACATTATGTGATTGTGTGTTTGTGTGTGTGTGTGTGCTGTGTGTGCTGTTGTACTGCTTGTGGTGTTGTGTGTGAAAGAACTACTCTTATAACCATGGCTACTGCTTCTTGTCTGCAACAATGTAGTCAAAAAATAAAAAGATGAGATTTTGTCCGTTGCTGAAAAAACCATTCTAATTGCAGCTTCAGGCTATACAAAGCCTCTTCAGGCTGTTATAAACAGATAACCAAAATCTACTGAGCCCATACACTATGAGAAATAGTACCAAGGAACAATTTCTTTTTACATAATTATAACAAACATATATATAGATAAGTCTACGCAAACACACATATATACTTATATATACACATGCATAATTCAACTATATAAAATTCTTATACATATAATCGAAGCAGAAAATGAAATGAAGATAATTAATTTACCCGAGTTTCTGTACTTGTTGTGTTACTGTGTAGTGTTTGATTTTGTAGAGAGAGTGTAAGATAACGTGACAAAGAGCGCTAGGAGTGACGAGGCGTGACAAGAGTTGGTCTCGACCAAAACCGGGTGAAGAGGATTAGGAACCATTCAGTGAACGTGAAATTGTTGAGGGTTAGTATGAGCTCGAGTAGTCTGATGATTTGGTTAGTAGGGGATGTTTTTCTGTCCTATTGTTGAGGGCCTCCTCACATGCTTGTAAACCTTCTCTATGCGGAATGTTTGTGTATAGTGACTTTACGTCGGCAGTGACCAGGATGGTTCTGGGGTTGAGGGTGGAATCTCTCTTGATAGCAGATATATGGTTTAAGAAGTGGGTTGTGTCTTTGAGATGTGATGGAAGTCTTTCCACAAAGGGTCTTAGGTGGAGGTCGACCAGCCTTGAGATTTGGGCGGTGGGGCATGAGCAAACCAGATACAATGGGGCATCCGGGGTTGCCTGCTTTGTGAATTTTAGGCAGGAAATGGAGGTTCGCGCATTTTGCATCTTTTGGTATTAAGAGTTTCTTAATTTTAGCATCTACTTCCAAGTCTTCGACCGCTCTATTGACCTGTTCTATGTGATGAGGAGTGGGATCTTCATCAACTGTATGTAGGTAGCTTGGTCTGAAAGTTGTCTAAGGCCTTCAGCAATATAGTCTTTGGTAGACATTATAACAACAGTCGAGCCCTTGTCTGCTGGTGTTATAATAATATCTTTGTTTGTTCTCAATCTTAACGCCATTCTCTCATCTCTAGTCAAGTTGTCATTTGTGTTATGTTTGTGAGTTTCTTTCTCTACGTCTTTTAGAACAGTGTTGAGAAAAAT
>CALNVZ010001857.1:357892-375400 GCA_940671915.1 Paracentrotus lividus | reverse complement strand
TTAGAAATTAAAGTCGAGGAAAATCATGTCGCTATGCGCTTATTAAAAATATTCCACCTTTATGACGACACGTGTATATCATCTGGACAAACGTCGTCATGGGCTTATCTTTGAAAAGTGAACCTTTTTTGGAAAAAATAAAGGTTTGTCCTTTTTGTTTTAAGCTGGTACATTCATATAGAGCATGTTGGAGGTTTCATGAATGCATTTTTATCTTAATTTCAACAATTTTTCATGCTCATTTGCATAAACTTAAATGCACAAAAATTTTGAATAGAAATTGGTACGCTAAAATATCATTTCTTTGACCCTGGACTTGATTGGTATATGCCTGGTCTCGTTTACTTTGATTATTGTCATTATATACCCTTTTTCTTTCATTCCTTTAATTTAAAATGAAAAATAACTGGTTTGAATTGATGTTTTAAGATAATTTAACTAAAGAAATTAATTGCAATCAATGTCAACAGCCACGTGACCCAACAAACACGAAAGTTAACGGGCCCCCCGAAAACGCATGGTTCTATTATTATTACAATTTTTTCTCGCAAACTAGATATAATGTGGCCTTGCATCTCACCAAATATGAAAGCATTGAACGCTTTTAATTTAGTTATTAATTAACTTTGAAATTGGTCACACACCGTGAACGCACGGTCACGTGTGTGACCAAACTATGGTCATGCCTTAAAAAAAGGGACCAAGGCTATTCGGCCGCTTCTTGAAAGTGAACCTATTGGGGACAAATAAATTTTTGCTTTTTGATTTTAAGGGCTGCATATTCAATAGAAGCAATGTCTGGGTTTCAATGAACTGATGTTTTTTCGTGATTTTTGCAATTGTTATGCTCATATTGCATAAATTAACATAAAAGGATATTAAACTGGAAAAACGGTGAAGCAAAATATCAATTTTTTACACCTGACTGGAATTGAATATGCTGACTTCCTTACTTGGATTACTGTCATATTATTATTTACCTTCTATTCTTTTAATCTAACCTCCACAAAATGATTTTGTTACAATTGATTATATTAAGACTAATCATACCCTGGAAATTAACTGCCCGCTCAAAATGTCACACACAGTAACTCAGAAAAAACAAAAAAAGTGTTAAGCCCCATCTTAACCAATTGGCTCTGGTATTTTTATAACTTATTTCAATCGAAGCTAGATTTAATGTACTTGCATCTCAGCTAAATAATGAATCCCATTTTAATTTGATTTATTAATTAGGGGAGCAACAAATTGATCAAACACGTGACCCGCTGGGTGGGGGCGGTCATAAATTCTGATAATTTTCACTTTTCATTGGCCCTGAACGATTACCTTTATTTTAGCGCATTAAATTATGCTGCCAAAATGGTTCTGGCAATAATTTTTTGGCGAAACAAAAGCAAAACAAACAAACAAAACCAAAACAAACAAACAAACCAAACAAATGGTAGAAAAAAAAACAAGGAAATAACATAAGAATTATAAAACAATAAATACACACAAGGAATTTAGTTCGATATCAAATTTTTTTTGCCAAGTACAATTGTTAAGGAATACGCTATAAAGATTACTGCAACTGACACCTAAATTAGCATTCAAGGAAGCTGTGTTTGTCATTGAACAAAGATTATGACTTCAATACAATGCGTAATTAGCATAATCTAATTCATATAAAAATAAAATTATTATTATTATGGGAAAATTAAACAGTGGCTTTCTTGTAGTTACAATCACACACTACCATCGTGCAAAATTTTTCGGCGCGCTCTGCGCGACTTCAACACCAAGATCTTATAGGGGGCTCATGGCCCCCCGTCGCTACCCGCCCCTCCCCAGTTTGACAGCTAGCAAAACACCCGCCATTGACTTGACTAGGGTTGAGTTCATAAATTTTTTTAACCCACAAGCGGATATAGTAATTGCTGCGAAATGTACATTTATTGCATAATACATAATATAGTTATTTTCTTACAATTTCGCCATAGGTCACACACGTGACCCACTAAAATGTCACACAACGTGGACCCGACATCTACGAATATGAAAATAATAGGTTAAAAAAGAAATTTCAGATGATGACTCCTTATCCAGTGGTATTTTTTGTTTAACAGGTCCACTAATGCATATCTAACAGCAGATAAGAACATTTTAAATCATTTATTTAAAACTACAGGATTTCCAAATGAAATTGACTTTCCAAAATCATGCCGTTCTTGAAGGAGGCTAGGAGTTTGTAATGACATTACACATTAAGGAGAATGACGTGAACGGAGAAAATAGACAGAAATACAGAATGGTCAATGGTGCTGCCAGTATGGAGAGGCTTGGAGAGTAATTAATGAGATCACCCTGGAAGGAAACATCAAAAGAAGGCCATGGTTGCCTGGGGCAAGTCGGCAGAGGAGAGAGTGAGTACCTGGTACTAAAGCCACTTTCAGAGTTGCTATGGCACCCAGCACAATACACCGGACACTGACGAGGAAAGTACCAACTGTTTTTTGCAGACCTCGAATAGAAGACTGGTCCTTACCAAAAGGAGAATATGAAAAAGGCAAAGTCTTTTTTGAGGCAAGGCAAGACAGTGCAGGGCCAGATAAAATCCCCCCTGGGTATTTAAGAGCTGTGGATCTGGACGACTGTTGTCATCAACAATAATGTAACAAGGTTGTTGAAGAGAACAAAAACTCAGCAGTGGTCACTCTCTAACATCATACGCAGTCCCCCCACAGAAAGGGTCATCGTTCTCCAAATACCGATAACCTACAGAGGATCAGCTTGACGTGTAATAATTGCAAAGTTAATCAATCGCATGATACTCAACTGCCGGAATAAGAGAGCTATTGATCGCAGAACTGAAGATCAACTCAGAACGGATTTAGGCGAGGTAGAACCACGGTTGCTCAAATCCTGGCTCTAGACGCAATCAATCGAAAGAGGTAAAAAGCTGAACAACCTGTCTGCGGTGCTGACATTTGTTGGACTTCAACGAACAGCTTCGATTCAATCCATCGCAAGAAGATGATGAAAATACTAAAAGAACTACGGTATACCACCAAATCTACTAAATGCCCATTAAACAAACATGTAGCACTAACACAAGGGCTAAAGTTTGTAACCACCAGAAGGACGAGAAACGGAAGAATTTGACAATTCTCGCAGGAGTCCGCTGCAAGGAGATACTCTTGCACCCTTCTCTTATTATAGTTCTCGACTATGCTCTGAACAGGCTACAGATGGGGTCCAGGAGCTGAGCTTGGATTTATTGTAAAGCTCCAAGAAGATCTAGGAGAGTCCAAGGCAGTCAGAATTAATCAGATTTAGGATTTTGCTGACGAGCATGCCTGCCTTTAAGCAATCAGATTCGACGAGGCTCACAACTTTCTGCAAAGGATAGAAGTAAGAATGTAGCAAGGTTGGCTTGGAACTTAACTCCAGAAACAGAGTTTATGACATACCATGTACCAGAACATGAACTCACTGAGGACCCAGGTCAGGTAAATGCCCTAAAAAGAGGTAGAGGAGCTTTAACATACGCTGGGATCCATGGGTAAATTCAAGCGATCTGATGTCAAGATGCCAGGAGGGGCAATAGCCGCGGAAAGCTCTATATAAACATGAGTGCCTGTATGGAGTCTCAGCTTGTCCCGAGGTATCAAACTAGGCTTCTTCATTGCAATGTGGAAACAATACTGCTGTACGGCCTGTGAAGCATGGACAGTCACGCCCAATGCTGGAGAGTCTCTTATGGGTGTTTACACCAAGAATGCTCAGAACAGTGCTCCAACCAAATCAAACTGGAGACCACACATACCAAACAAGACGCTCTATGGAATAAACTACCGCCAAAATAGGTGACAAGCATAAGCAACAAGAAGAATGCAAGCTTGCTGTCATTGTTTTCGACCCCAGAGTTGGCCCGCCAGCAAGTCTCATCCTTTCGGAGCCGCATGCATGGACGTCGGGGGCGTGGTAGAAACGCAAGACATAACCTAACGACATCACTGAAAATCGGATGCTTGGGGTAGTTGGAATCGAACGAGCTGAAGAATCTGCATGTCACAACAGGGATAACTGGAGGATTCGTACTAGGGTCTCGGCAGTTTAGCCGACCTGGTAGGGTGGTAGGTAGGTAGGTAATGCCGTTCTGTGAAGTCACACACTGACCCACTTCTTTTGACTCTGACCTTGACATGCATATTGTATAATATCAAAAAATATTTCAAGATACGCCAACAAATATATTAGCACTGATATAAACATTTACATCAGTATATTTTTTAATTGTTAGAGTTTATGGCCAATTAAAGTCAAGATTTTTTGCATAATTTCGGTCACACACGTGACCAAAGATGGTCTGCATGTCAAAAAGTTGACGTCTCATCCGCATTATATATATAAAATTATATATATACAGTGGTGGCCTTATTACCAAGCATATTTTAAATGATTTTTAATATTTTCATTCAAGTTGACCATTTAAATAATATAAAATGTTGGAATGTCTCCGAATATATTTGCTTTTTAAAATATAACAGCCATAGCCGTTTGGGATCGCCCCAGGTCGCCCTTTTTAAATGTCACCCATTGGCAATTTAAAAATCTTGCCCCTTTCAGGATCAAAGTGATATAAGTTAAATTATTTTAAGCCTCTTCGACAAAGTTTTTTTTATATTGAGGAAATTTCTGAGGATGTCAAAGTGGCATTCATAACAACTACGGGTGAAGTAGTGACATCTATGTGGGGATTTTTAATTTATTTTTGAAGGGCCCAATTTTTTAACTTCTAGTGCCCCTATTTAAGATCCATTGTTCCAATGACGCACTTAATTTTCAACGTATTATTGAATTGGCTCATAGAAATTTCTTTCTTTTCAGGAGTGTCTTTCGTTAATTATGTATATACTTCCAATGGGCATTGTATTTTTGGTCATTAACAACCAATGGGTGGGGGCGAATCACGCTCCCAATTTGACGCAAATTTGGCTGAAAACGTATGAATGTATTTGAAAGGTATGTCAGATAAAATAGCCTGCTACGTTTCATACTTGCACCTCAAATACTTTTTGAGCAATCGCATATGTAAATTTGCATTTTATGCTTTTTTGCATTTAGACTAGCATGTTTAATACACAAGTCTATATATGGGGAATCAAAAAGCGCATAGCGCAAACTATTTTTGATGCTGCGCATTACCAGATGGTCGAAACTGATATAACTTTGGATCGACATAAATACGTAGACCCTATGCTAAAAGTGCATGAAGCTCATGGCAGGCACCAAACGTATTTTTAATCTGATTTCGGGCAAATGAACTAGGGCATTGATAATCCCATAGACTTTGTGTAGGTTCAGGTGTTCTAATAATTTTGGCCATCACTGTATATATATACAATACTTATATATATATATATATACTATATATATAATATATATATATATATATATATGTATGTGTGTGTGTGTGTGGTGTGTGTTGTGTGTGTGTGTGTGAGAAGGAACTACTCTTTAAACAATGGCTACTGCTCTTGTGCAGAAAATGTAGTCGAAATAACAAGATGAGATTGGCGTTGCTGAACAAACCATTCTATTGGGCCAGCTTTCGGCTAATATAAAGCCTTCTCAAGGCTGTATAACAGAAACCAAAACAATACCACTTATAAATAAGTCAGGAACAATTTCTTTTTACATAATTATAACAAACATACTAATACCCCTGCCGAAAACAGTTTTCGCAAGGTGGACTTTGGGCCAATGCATAACTTTGCAGGTACGCTTTGAGTTATTCCCTGGATATTCATCCATGGAAAGATAATTTATTCCACTTTTTAATTGATATGCCTGTTTGTAATGGTTTTGTCATGCTTCAATGCACAGAACTATTCAGAACTATGGTGAAATGGTAAAAAGTCAATGTTGCAAAATGCATTCACTCAAAGTGAAGTTCCCGCCATCTACGACTTTAGGCGCCGCGATAGCTTTTTTTGGGGTATTTTTAATTTTTATTGAATTTTATACCATTGGTCAAGTAAATTTATTCCTCTTTTTAATGTTAACACCCTAATTGTAACGAGGTGTTTGTTCTTGCATGCAGCAGAACACCTGAAATGTTAGGATTAAGTCAGAAGTTAAATGTCAAATTGAATGCCTTATTGCAGTATTACTGGTCTGTTTGGCCAGCAATAACAAAGCAATTTCGCTATTTTTTCACTTTTTACTTTGCATTACTATTCATGAGTTATGTGGCATTGAAACATGAATGTTATACTATTTGCAAATAGGCATCATAAAAAGAAGAATAATGACTTTTTAATGCTATGAAAATGATAATCTTGAAAACAGCCACATTTAAAATGTATCAGCTTCAAAAGTAGTGTTACAGAAATTTAAACTGAAAATTATCTTTCGCCTTGGCCATGTATTCAGGAGGTGTGTTCAGGGTTCCTGTGGACCAGCATGACATCACATGACAAAAAGGTACTCAATCAAAAAGAGGAAAAATTAACTTGACATGGTATAGAATTCAATAAAAACAGAAAATATCCGCAAAGTTTATCAGGACCTAAAGTCACAGTTGCGGAATTCAACTGTGATCAATAAAAGTGCAATTTTACAAAGCATTTGACTTTTTACTTTTTTTCTCCATATTTTGATATTATTGCATTGAAGTATGGCACAAATATTAAATAGGATATCATAAAAGGGGAATAAATTAATCTTCCAATGGTAATGAATATCAAGGAAATAACTAAAAGCGTACCTGAAAAGTTATCATGGCCCAAAGTCCACTTGCGAAACTTTTTGGGAGGAGTTTATTAGATAAGTTCTACGCAACACACATATATACTTATATGATACCACACATGCATACTTCAACTATATACAAACTTCTTAAACTATAATCGACTAGCAGAAAATGAAATGAAGATAATTAATTACCCGAGTTTCTGGTACTTGTTGTGGTTACTGTGTAGTGTTTGATTTAATGTTAGAGAGAGTGTAAAGATAAACGTGACAAGAGCGCTAGGAGTGACGAGGGCGTGACAAGAGTTGGTCTGCGACCAAAACCGGGTGAAGAGGATTAGGAACGCATCAGTGAACGTGAAATTGTTGAGGGTATATGAGCTCGAGTAGTCTGAAATGATTTTGTGAGTAGGGGGTGTTTTTTCTGTCCTATGTTGAGGGCCTCCTCACATGCTTGTAAACCTTCTCTATGGTCCATGTGTCACAAGTTGGGGTATTGTAAAGGGTGGAGGCGGTTCATTTTGGAGGGAAAATTATCACACTTTTTCAATAAGCATGAAATGATGTACAGTCCCCATAAGCCGTGTGGCAATAATTCATATTGGTAAGATAATTTACAGGCTACATGTCTGTGAAGTTTCAGCTTCCGCTATGCTCATTAGTTTTTAATTCAAAGACTACTTTTAGTGGAGTAGGGTAAGGGGTGGGGATCCTACGGTGGAGGATCCTACGGTGGAGGGGCACATGTTAAAGCTAGGGAATTCCAATTTTTGTTACTTCCTTATTGTTTACTGGTTATATTTTGCACGCCATTGGTCTTATGGGTTTGAGTGATATATCATTCTCTTTGGGAATTTAGTGTGGTTCTAGATAAATGCTGAAGAAGATTTTTCAAAAGTAAATCTAATCAATTACTTTAATCTATTAAACAAACTTAATGCACACATGCCTCATAGACAATGCTTGCAGGCATCAAAAATTGTCACTGCAATTTTATAGACAAAAAATTTGTCAATTTTTCGCATTTTTCTTTGGCATGGCATGTAAACACAATTAAGTGGAAACATAATTACTTGAATAAACTTGTTTGAGTGTAATCCCAAGTGTAAAAACAGGATTCTGCCTTTTTAGCACTATTTTTTTTCTCTCTTTGCACCTGTAACCGCGGTTAGAATAATAATTTTGTATTAACAAGTTTAAATATTTTTTACGAAGCATAGCGTCTTTATGTACACAATCCACGATGATCTATTCATTTGGTGAAAAGATTACAGAACTTATTCGCCGGTAAATTGTTTAGTTTTTAAAACCATTTTTTCCTGTAACACTCTTGTATAGCTTTTATGACACATCCTTATACAGGTCACAAAATATGTTATCATCCTCCTTTCAAATTCTCTGCTTTCAAATATATATATACTTTATATGTCTGACCTTACTATTAAGAAACTAGACGATGTTTTGACTTGTGACAATGTACATTTCTTACAATTTTGGACATGGTAACGGCATTTCCCCCCCCCCCCCAACTCATGACATGTGGCCCTATGCGGAAATGTTTGTTGTGTAGTGACTTTACGTCTGGCAGTGACCAGGATGGTTCTGGGTTTGAAGGGTGGAACTCTCTTGATAGCAGATATATGGTTTAAGAATGTGGGTTGTGTCTTTGAGATGTGATAGGAAGTCTCATCAAAAGGGTCTTAGGTGAAGATGTTCGAACCAGCTTGAGATTTTGGGCTGTGGCGGGCATGAAGCAAACCAGATTACACATGGGGCATCCAGGGGCTTGCCTGTCTTTGTGATATTTAGCTAGGACAGGAAACTGGTGTTCGCGCATTTTGGCATCTTTGGTATTAAGAGTTTCTTAATTTTAGCATCTACTTCCAACGCTATCGACTGCGCTCTTTTGAAACCGTTGCTTATGCTGATGAGGAGGGGATCTCGAATCAACTGTAGTGTAGGTAGCTTGGTCTGAAAGTTGTCTAAGCGCCTTCAGCAATATAGTCTTTGTAGACATTAAACAAAGTCGAGCCCTTGTCTGCTGGTTGTTATAATAATATCTTTGTTGTCTCTTCTTACGCCATTCTCTCATCTCTAGTCATGTTGTCATTTGTGTTATGTTTGTGAGTTTCTTTCTCTACGTCTTTTAGAACAGAGTTGAGAAAAATATGAGAATGGCGGTTCCTGCGGTGCACAGGGGGGGGGGGAGGGTGGAGGGGTCCAGAATGTTCTGAGGTTAATAAAGTTTTGGTTGTTCGATTTGTTTCATGTCGGTTTTGATTGGCTGGGTGTTGTTTTGGGCGTAAAGAACTTGGTCATTCATCATTTCTTTATTAGTATAGTAAACTTTCAGCATCATGCGTCGTTTTAAAACCAATCCGTGTCTTTTTTTTTGTCAGTCATCCACCTGAGGAGGTGTGGGGACAGAATTTTAGTCCTTTTGGACAGTTAGACTTTTATTTCTGCTGCTGGAGGAATGTGATCAGACAGGTTAACAATTGGGACTTTTGGGATTTTCCCGTCTGTGCCACGTGCCTGCATTTTCATTTTAGCTAATTCTTTTTGGCACTCTTCTGGTCTTAAGTATTGTTTCTTTCTAAACCTTCCTATTTCTATGTTCATACTTTTCGTTTGCACCACTGCTTATGGGGTGGGCTAGATGGTACAGAAACTCGGTAAATTAAATTATCTTCATTCATTTCTGCTTCGGATATGTTTAAGAATTTTTATATAGTTAAAGTATGGCATGTGTATATATAAGTATATATGTGTGTTGTTTTATGTCAACTACTTTATGTCAACTATTATATTATATATATATGTATATATATTAAAAAAATATAAATAGGGGTTGGGGGTTTTTTTTTTAAAAACAAAATCTATCGCGCAATATTACTCGGATTATAAGTACGACAAACGGTGCGTAAATGCCCGGGGGGGGGGATGGGGATACATCCCGAGATTTTTGAGGAGGGGGGGATGGCGCTGTACAAACATCCCTCCCCCCCAGTTTTCAAAGACAATATGTTTTCAAGAAATAAATGAAAAAAAAAAATCACTAGATAATTGTGTTATTGGTTAAAATCTTACAATACTTAAAAATGCTTCTTTTTTATTTCAAAAACCCCACAATTTTCCTGCTCGGTCGCTATGCGACCTCGCACTAAGTAACAAACTGTAACCTAAATATAAAAAGGTTAGATCCATTGCCCTCTTCTGGGGACAAACCTTAGGAAAGGATGTTGTTGACAATCAAAAGCATTAATGTAGTTGTATGTGGGCTAGGTTGGTTGAGGGTTTGGGGCCTGCAGCCCACATAATTTTCAAAGCAAAGATTGTGGACTAAATTTTCGGCTCGTTCTTCGCTCTGATATATACTAAATAGGATCTATACAATGTACTGCTCAAAAATAATATTTCCAATTTTTAGCTTAATAATTTCGGCTCGCGCTTCACGCTCGCATTCCTTTTTCTACTAAAATGAACAGGAATCAAGGCAGTCATTATAAGCATAAATTCAAAGACAAATTTTCTTCGTACCCCTCCCTCTCCGAAAACATTTCTCTTTAGTTCTATGTCTCTCATCTAAAGTGTCTTCCTTTTCAGAAAAAAGTGCCCTTTTTTCCATCGAGACTCTCACTTTAAAATCCATTTCGCCACCTCTACTATATGTTTTATTGTTTTTTTGTTTTTTTGTTTTTTTCGCACTCGCAGATAATATAAAGGACCTTTAATGCAAAAACATATCAAATTTCAGCTTAAAATTTTTGGCTCGCGCTTCGCGCTCGCTGATACTAAATAGGAACTACAATGCACAAATATCTCAAACTTTTAGCTTAAAATTTTCGGCTCGCGCTTCGCGCTCGCATTACTTTTTCAATTGCTAAAATAAACAGTAATCAAGGCAGTCATTATGATTCTTAAAAGCATGCATTCAAAGACAAAATTTCTTCGTATCCCCTCGCTCTCCGAATACATTTCCCTTTAGATCTATGCCTCTGATCTAAAGTGTCCCACTTTTCGGAAAAAGTGCCCTTTTTCATCGAGACCCCCACTTCCAAATCCGTCCCGCCGCTTATATATTCTTATTTTTGTTATATTTTTTTCGCACTCGGGGATACTATATTCTAATAGGACCTTTAATGCACAAACATATCAAATTTCAGCTTAAAATTTTTGGCTCGCGCTTCGCGCTCGCTGATACTAAATAGGAACTATAATGCACGAATATCTCAAACTTTTAGCTAAAAATTTTCGGCTCGCGCTTTGCGCTCGCATTAGTTTTACCATTACTAAAATGAACAGTAATGAAGGCGGCATTAAGCTAAAAGCATAGGCCCTATATTCAAAGCCAAATTCTAATTCGCACCCGCATCTCTCAAACCAGTCCCGCGCCTTTTGCTACTATGGGTATTAAAAGGGTTCCCGTGTGGTGTTCACCTAGTGCTTGTGTATATGCGCAAACAAGATGCCACAGTCGCTAATTATTTCGCTCATCCCCCCCCCCCCACTCCTCGACACGGATTTACGCCGCTGCTAATAGGTAGACAATGGTGACTCTCTTTGGGAGAAACAATGGTGGACACCTCTATGGTACGACCAATGGTGGACGCCTCTTTGTAGACCAATGGTGGACTTTCTATGGTAGACGCAATGGTGGACTCTCTTTGGTAAACCAATGGTGGACTCTGCTTTGGTCAGACCAATGGTGGACTTCTAATATGGTAGACCAATGGTGGAACCCTCTTTGGTAGACCAATGGTTGGACTTCTATGGTGACCAATGGTGGACTCTTTGGTAAACCAATGGTGGACTCCTCTTGGTAGACCAATGGCGGACCCTTATGGTAGACAACTGGTGGGACTCTCTTTTGGTAGACCGAATGGTGGACTCTGCTATATGGTAGACGCATGGTGGACTCTCTATGGTGGTTCTACCGCTACCCGCGGTAGTTACCGCGGTAGCCGGTACCATTTGGGTACCATTCATTATACCATTGGATTTGCAAATGAAGTCTACCATTGGCCGAAAAATTTAAATTAGGTCGAATGGTATTTTCATGGTATTTCCCGAATGATGGACTCTCTATGGTAGACCAATGGGGGACCCCTTGGTAGACGCTCTATGGTAGACGCAATGGTGGACTCTCTTTGGTAGACCATGGTAGTTTTCTACCACGGTAGCGGACCATTGGGGTAGCCATTCCTATACGCATTGGTATGCGCAAATGGAAGTCTACCATTGGCCGAGAAAATTCAAATTAGGTCGAATGGTATTTTCCATGTATTTCCGATGGTATTCCACTGGTACCTCCGAGTGGTATTTCAAATGGTATGCAATGGTGAACGGTAACTAATTTGCATAACTTAATTATGGCAAATATCATTGCTGCAAAATAATTTGATGCGATAACCGATTGGTTAACCCAATGGTGCTGCAATTTTATACCATTTAAGGGTAGCATGCAGGGTAATATGGGCACCCTAGTTCATTTGCCTAAATTGCATAAATACGAAATGGCACACAGTCTAATCTTTGTTTATATGAATCAGTAACTACTGCTCTAACTTTTATTGTGGAAGAAAAATAATTATCACCAACCCCCTGTCTCCATATTCAAATGTTGACGTCATTACCACAGTGGCCATATTACCTGCATGTGCAGGTAATACTGGGCAATCGTATCAGGAACATCTCCGCCCGGAGGCAATCCCCCGGGACACTCCCGAGGACAGCTCCCCCGGAGACAACTCCCCGGAGGAACAACTCGCCCCGAGGACAACACCGCCCCGGAGGACAAATCCCCACATGGCATCTCCCGACAGGACAGGTCCCCCAAGGACAACTCCCCCGGAGGACATCGTCCCCCGATGAAAAAACTCCCCCGGAGGACAGTCCACAGAGGACTATCCCCGAGTTCAACTCCCCGTTAGGACGACTCCCCGAGGACTCCCCCGCAGCACACTACCACGCAGACAAGTATCGGACATATCCCCCGAGGACACTCCCCGGGGACAACTCGGAAGGAGCTCCCTCCGGAGGAAACTCCGCAGCACAAATACCGCCAGAACGGTCCCGCCGGAGGACACTCAACATTCCGGAGACAGATCCAATGCATCATTATTTTTGTCATTTGCTTTTTTTT
This sequence comes from Paracentrotus lividus, assembly GCA_940671915.1. Lineage (NCBI taxonomy): Eukaryota > Metazoa > Echinodermata > Echinoidea > Camarodonta > Echinidae > Paracentrotus > Paracentrotus lividus. The sequence goes on along the minus strand of CALNVZ010001857.1, from coordinate 362,517 downwards.
TGTGTTTTTTGTGTTTTTTTTTTTTTAAAGAACGCCATTCATGGAAATACAAATCTTTGGCATTTTTTGTTTTTCCGCGCCGAAGCGGTGTTAAAGTTTGGCAGCTGTAGAGGCGTACTGCTATTGCAATTGAACCCGAATTTTATCGACAAAGAGAGAGAGAAGATATTATTATTATTATTATCACCATAGGAAGATTGATCTGATTAGATTTAGAGTATGTAGGTCAATGGTCAGGCCCGTAACTAGGACTTTTTGCGAGAGTTCGAAATCTGAAAATGAACTTTTGAAAGGGATGATTATTGAGGCAAAGCGCGCAGCCGAATCTTTTTGATAAAATGACCCGAAGAGTATATTTTTTTACTTTTTATGGTTCTACTTTTGTTGTTGTTATTCTTCTACAAACGGTGACGACTCTTCTTTAGCCCCGAAGAAGAAGGATTTTCAAGCGCGAATCGTCAAGTGAAAATTCCCTCTTCATTATACATATAGGTACAAATCTGATACAAGGGTTTTGTTTTGTTTGGTTTTGGCTTGTTTCAATCAGCAAAATGTTTAGAATTATAAAATGTTTTCAGTCCGATATGTTGACGGGAAATACTGAAAAATTGTTGATTACTCGAGATGTTTTAATTGCTGCATCTACTCTGGAGATATTTTCATACATACCAACACTTTGAAAATAACCTTCTTTATGAAATAGCGATGACACGAGCATGAATGCAAAGCTGTACAAGTGCATTACTTATGACACACAACCATTCAGATATAACATTGTCTGTAAAATGCTTTAAAATGGCATGCTTGAAAATGACAAAACAGTGATGACGTTGGAATTGAGTTTTGTGAATTTTTTTTTTTGATATAAAATTTGTGTTCCTCGTTTAAACTTTTTGCGCCTTCTGATTGTTAGGTGTGATCAATTATTATGAGTTAATTATCGTGGTCACCCCCCGGCCCCCTTGCCTGAACGACGACTAGAGATATGTAGGTCACTGCCTTCATGCTTTTTCTCTCCTGTAAGCTGTCATATTTAAGTTCGCCCATTTACATCCTTCTTTTTTTCAACATTCTTTTTATTTCTTGCATTCATTAATTTCTTTTCTGAGGGTCACATTTCGTTGGGTACCTCTGATCTGCCAACCTAACAACCCTTTTTTTGAGGGAAGGAGTAGCCATATATGTAGGGGATGGAGTTCCAATGATGAGAGCATTAACCAACCATTATACCTCGCTTGTATTCGAGAGATCATGGAAAAGTTATGTAATAATGTTTAAAGAAAGAAAACCAGGGTTGGCATAAATCAATAGGTTTACTAAAGCATTTAAAAGTGTTAGGAAGATGTCATCCGGGGGTTGGTCCTTAGGGGAATATCCTGCCGAGGGAGTATGTCTCCGGGGAGGATAGTAATAGGGGGTTGTCGTCCAGGGGAGTTGTCGCTCCAGGGAGTTGTCCTCCGGGGGAGCTGTCTCACAGGTGTTTGTCCTCCGGGGAGTTGTCCTCCGTGGGAGTTGTCCCTGGGGAAGCTGTCCTCCGGGGACTTCGTCCTTGGGGACCTGTCCTCCGGGGAGATGTCCTGCGGGCCCAGCTAACAATTGGAGCGTTCTCTGAACGTTTTAAAAACGTCCAAGTTCGTTCTGGACTTGTCAAAACTCTTTAGAAAACGTCCTTTTGTGGAAGTTTGACCTTAATAAAAATCGTTCCTAAATGAACTTAGAAAAAACTTCCAATCGTTTAGAAACTTTCTAAACGTTTTAAAACCCAAAAAACCTTTCGAAAATTTTAAAACCTGTAAGAAAGAACCTTTGAACCTATAGAAAGTCCACCAAAAATCTTACACTTCCGTGCACGTTCCACGAGTCCAGAAAACCTTAAAAACCTTTTAAAACTCCTTATGGACTTCTCGACGTCAGAAAACCTTAAACTTCCAAAAAACTTCTGCGGACTCAAAAAACCCTTTGAACGTTCAACAACTTTAGAGAATATCTATAAGGAACTTTGAGGGACCTTTAAAGAACTAGTAAACATGAATAAATAAAAATATGATTTGCCACTCAACTTCTGGCCACAATTGTGGAATCACTTAAAGAGGAATGTCTCCAACAAAACATGCTTAAAGGCAGACTGATGGATTCATTGGATTAACCCTATTATTGTCCATAAATTTAGTTATTGAAATATGTTTTAATGGTTAATATACTTCTTTTTTATGTAGTACATCATACTGAATTATGTTTTTTAATCTTTATGTGTGTTCAAACATCATTACAATAAACGAAACCAAAGCATGAATTTAATATGCTAAATAGAAAAAAACATTAAAACGTTTATTTCCATATGTCCAACGTATTTATATGCAAATACCATATTTGCATAAAGCCTATTTACTTTTTAAAAACGTCATAAAACGTTCCAATCAAAAGATATGTCAGTTATTATAAGTTCCAAATTAAAAGTTTGGAACGTTTTATAAAAACGTTCCATTTGATAAACTCCAAAAAACGTTTAAAAAACCGTTTTGACCAGTGTTTTTTCACAAATAAAGTCCCAACTGGACATTTATAAAACGTTTCAAACGTTCATCAGACGAGACCTACCGGACCTGAATAAAACGTTTTTAAAAACGTCTAAAAACGTTTTAACTGTGTGCTCGGGACCTGTCCTCCGGGAGTTTCCTCCGGGAGCGTGTCCTCGGAGTGCCCCCGAGTTGTCCTCGGGGAATGTCCAGAACCGGCACATGTAATTTTAATGTATGAACTTTTAGAAAACTACATACCACGTCATGTTGAATTGCTTAAATTGAAAAATCATAACCTTTAAGATATTAATTTGAAAAATATAAGACCTTCAGTAAATTCATTGACTATAAATTCATGATGTATTTGTAATATTAAAAAAAAAAAAAAATATATTTCAATATTATTTCATTATACAATCAAATAGGCCTACAAAGTATTGATATAATAATATATATATACTGTGAATATACCCAAAATCGTAGCAAAGAGATGATGCCTCATCCCATATAATACAAGAATATATTTCGCCATTGGATGTCCATATTACCTGCACTAATTTCTGCAGCAAGCATTCAATCCACATGCACCCCTTCATTAAAACCAAATGACCTGTACACGCTAGCTATGAATCAAAATATGAAACTATAAGCTTACTAAACTATACAACACAATAAGGTTACCCCCTCAAACACTCTTCACCATCACCTTCTGTAAATATCAAATTTCATCAGGGTAAAAAAATTCACGTAAGATTACCTACCTGTTAGTTTCAGCAATTTTCTCAGAAATTTCGCCATCAGAGCTCTCACGACAAATAATTTTCGATACAGTTCATATTAAACAACATTAGTTGCTCACACCGCACCGGTCGACGGTCACGAATGATTTGCTTCACGGTGCCCATACCTTGCTTGGCCCATATCACCTGCATACCCCTGAACCAGATAGAAAGAAGAAATAAAAGAATGAAAACGAATGACGAAAATAGAGAGATGAGGGAGGCAGGATCACGTGAACCATCACATAGAAATAAAATTGCATTAGTTTATTGATGGATTATATTGACCAAGTATACTTTTTTAGTTACGTTTATAAACATGCGCAGGTACTACATTCTCTATCTAAATTAGGTCCTAACTGAGATCTATAATTAATACCAACAAATTCTCTTTGATTGAAGTCATCTATTACAATGAAGATACAAAAAAACATACGTTCACAATATATTTTCTTTATTCAATGAATAAGCGAAGAAGATTGCAAAGCCATTCACCCCCCCCCCCACTCAACTGCCTCATAAACCACCAAAATACCAGACTTCTTCGTCCATCACCGTCACCAACGATGGCGCTCTTTCCTAAGAATTTTATTTGGGAATATCGCACAGTCAAATGTATTTCGAAAGAGGCATGGAGGATTGAGATGCAATGCTGTGATTGATGCAATAAATGGTAAAGTTTATACATTCTGTGGTATTATAGGAATAATGAGTTGCTCTTCATATTGTTGAGGGTATTAAACTCTATTTTAAAGTGATTGTATGTGCTGAAATCCGCAATTACATGCCCCTTTTGGAAAGCACCGATGGTAACAATACACAAATACCGACGTGTGGGACAATGTCAATGAATAAGATTATGAAAGTCCTGACGCCGTGTCGAATCCACATAAATCTCACTTACACTTATGCATGGTCAATCATAATTGACCTTGCACTGGGAAGTATGGTAAGGTGCCCCAAGTCTGCGCAGTGCCTATGTCTGCGCACTCACGTAAATGCACGATTTTCATAGAACAAAACATCAAACTGACACCAATTTTCAATCTTGACCTCAACAATCCATTTTGAAACCAAAAAATGCGAAAATAATTGATTAAAAATGAGTTTCAACTTTCAGCAAGTTTCATTTGCTACTCTAAAAATTTCAATCATTGTCAAAAAAGAAAAGTCTGAAACTTCACTGCGCTTGGATTGCGTGCAAAATGAATGAGTGCGCAGACATGGGCACTATTCTGTTTTGCTACACAAAATGACAAGCCCGTCTGAAAATCGTAAAAAACATTGTTCTTGTGAATAATTTCTTGAAATTTTTTGTTTCATTGAT